>CATIWO010360392.1:0-13191 GCA_949673435.1 Macaranga tanarius | reverse complement strand
TTTGGTGTAGAAGAAGAAGAGAATTTCTTGTTAGAATTTGAGGGTTTTTTTTTTATCTTACTTGAGCTAGCAATTGGAAGCATTAGAAAGTCATATATTCATTAAAGCATCCATTGGTAAGATTTATATGCATTTATGATTAATTTAAGTTGAGTTGGTTGTGGGTTAAATTTGGGTCTTGTCCCTCTATATTTTGGTCCTGTTGCTATTGCCATAACTAGAGCTATATAGCTCTGATTTGAGCATGGTTGGATTTCTTGGAAACTTCTGAGAGTCCTTTATAATTTTTGTGTTTTGAGTCTGGATTGAATTCGTTGCTAAGAAGGTTAATTAAAGCTGGATATTATATTGCTTACCTTGATGCTCTGTTTTGGCCGGATGGATTCTAAAATCCATAATTAATTCCATACTTGTCCAAATTGAGTGATTCTAATTGAAATTTATAGTTGACACATAACCCTAACTTCAGTAGCAATTTGGGGGTTATTGGATTTGTATATGCATCTTTAGATCATATTGAACCTTTGAGCATTTAGTTGCAATTTGTGAATTTAGGGTGAATTGTTATGTTTGCTTGTTGAATTTGATATATAAATATATGTAGGAGTTGGAAGAGGTAGAGGAGACCCTACTCAATAGGGGAAGTTCTTCTTTGAGAAGGAGTTGAAGACTTTTTGTAAGTAATTGTTAATATAATACATATATATAATGATTTTCAAGTAACTATAGTTGTTTGACTATATTTGGTTAGTATATGCCATTCATGGTGGCAATAATGATATATATATGGTATATAGTTAGTTTACTTTTGGTATATTTTCAATTTATGATACATGATTTTGGCATACTTTTGGTATATTTTTGGTATATGAACAGTATATTCTCCGTTTATAATTGTGTATATTGATGTTATAAATATGAGAACTTATTGTGATAAATTGAGAACATTACCACATATGTGTGCAAGTCACTTGATGTGGTATGATGAAATAAATAATGTTGTGAAGAATGTGAGAAAACGTGTGAGCGTGGAGACTGAGTTGGGTAGAGAGTCTCAGATGTGGCCATTCATGTGAGATATATAAACGTGTGAGATCTAAGACTGAACTGAGCAGAGAGTCTCAGGAATGGCCACTTGTATATGAAAAATATGAAAAAAAAGTGAGCTTTGTATGAAACGTGTGTGACGTGTGATGATTTCGGCCAGATAACTAACTTGCATAAACATGTATTGTTTCATTATGTTTATATATGTATAAACTTTAATGTGAGGTGTGATTGTGATATGTGATATTGTAATTGATGGAATTTCATTTTTACATCAAGTTTGAATGAGGTAAATGTGATGAGATTGAATTGTGACTGTGAATTGTTTGGTATAATTGCTGTATTTTTGGACAAGTTTCATGTCAGTAGTAGGCTAAGCCATTGGCGATCGCTAGTCTGTTCTTGCAGGCCAAGCTACTGGCGATCACCAGTCTATTCTCGCAGGCCAAGCTACTGGCGATTGCCAGTCTATTCTCGCAGGCCAAGCTACCGGCAATTGTTAGTCTTCTGGCACAGCCTGGTGATGTTTTTACTCCATTTTTGGACTCTGATTAATCTTAATTCCTTGTGGTGCCATGAAACATACACTTTTGAGTGATATGTATAATTGAATAACAGATCATTGTCTATGTAGTGCGTAAATTAGTTGGATATTTTTCCTTAATTAGTTCTTGAGGAGTATTATATGTATGATTATATTAATAATTACGTATTAAGTCACAAGTTCATTCCTTTGAAATTGTGGTTTTCATGTATTAGATAGCCTAGCTTGAGGTACTTGCTTTGGTAGAAAGCTTGAAGCTTGGTTTAGTTGTGAGCTCAGGTGGGTCAACAGCGTGCTTGGTGTCGACATCTCCATCCACATGAGCATTTAGCATTTTGGCAATTAAACATTTTGTAATAGAGGCCATATGTATATTTTAACATTTTGTAAAATAGTTATTAAGTATTTTCAATGTATAAATACAAGAGTTTTATGTATATATATACTTATCTTTTATGAAAATTTTTTACATTGCCATGTGTATGATTGTTGTTGTGATACGTTTATGTGGTACTTGTGGGTGCTACTAGTCATGTTAAGGCTGAGTGTTTGAAGTTGAATAATAGGTCTGAAAGAGGTGATCATAAAGGTAAAAAACTAAAAAATTTTGATGAGGCCAGTGTTATTGAAGATGTAGAAGATTTGGATAATCATGGTGATCTTCTCGTTATCGCTGACAGTAGGGTTAATTCAACAAATGACTAGATTTTAGACACTGCCTGCACATACCATATGACTCACAATCGGGAATAGTTTACAACCTATGAATCGAGAGATATGGGAACTATTTTGATGGGGAATGATGCCCTATGTAAGATTTTCGGCATTGGTTCGGTTAGAATTAAGATGCATGATGGGATCATCAGGACGCTTGAGGGTGTTCGACATGCTCCTGACTTGGGCCGAAATCTTATTTCAGTTTCTACCTTCGATAGTGAAGGTTACAGTTATTCAAATGAAGGTGGAGTATTGGAGATCACGAAGGGCTCTATCGTTATGATGAAGGGCGTTTGAGGCATGATAAGTTGTACGTCTTGAAGGTTTTGACCATTACAGGTGATGCATCCATCAGCTCCTTCGAGTTGGATAATACTGCACTTTGGCATTTTCACCTAGGCCATTTGAGTGAGAACGGCCTAGCGGAGTTAAGCAAAAGAGGACTGATAGATGGTTGGATTGGAAAATTGGAATTTTATGAGCACTGCATGTTTGGAAAACATAAAAGGGCAAGTTTCAGTGAGGGCGAGTTTCAGTAAGGGCATTCACAACACTAAAAGGACACTTAACTATGTTCATTCAGACCTTTGGGGGCCATCTCAAGTTTCTACTAAGGGTGGTGTGAGTTATATGTTGACGGTCATTGACAATTTCTCGAGAAAACTTTGGGTGTTCTTTTTGTAGCACAAAAGTAAGTTGTTTGCTACTTTTAAATAGTGGAATACCATGATTGAGAAATATATTGGGAAGCAAGTGAAGCGTCTCCGCACTGACAATGGGTTGAAGTTTTATTCGGGGTGAGTTTAACTCATTCTATAAGTTCGAGAGTTAGGCATTTAACAGTTCCGGGTACTCCGCAGCAAAATGGTGTGGCTAAACGCATGAATAGGACATTGATGGAGAAAGTCTGGTGCTTGTTTTCTAATTATGGGTTAGCGAAGTCATTTTGGGCTGAAGCTACTATTACAGTCTGTTTTCTTATGAACCGTTTTCCCTTGACAGCGATAGACAAAAAAACTCTGGAAGAGATATGTTCTGGTACTCCTGCTAATTATGCCAACTTAAGAATTTTTGATTGTCCTACCTATGCTCATGTTGATAAGCCTGTTTGCTTGCTTGTGAATGCCCTATTGCTCCATACATGACCTATTATTGGAGGACAAATGAAGTTTTAAGATTTTCTCTTCATTTGATCTGCTAGTTGGGTTACAATTTAAACTGACCAAGCTTTCATCAACTACACATTTATACTCTTGTTGAGTTGTTTGTCCATAGCCCTCGACTTTGCAACTGCTTCTAGTTGCCATGATGGCCATAGTGACTCTTTTTGTTCCCAAAGTGTAATGGATCTTTGCTTTGTTATCACCTATGAGCTTCAAGCAGAACACTCCTTAAGTGTGCTTTTGGGAAACTCAATAGTTGCTTGGATAATCAAAACTGAGAAAGCAAAATAAAATCTACATAAAACAAATATAATAAGAGTAATTCAAAACTCTACATCTCCTACTGGTTTGTAGAGAACCCATGATTTTCTTCAACCAGGACTCGAGCGGTTACCCTATATATATGGCGCACACGTAGGGTTTTTTTTTAAATTTTTTTTTGGGGACTTAAGCATATGACTTAATGGCCTTACAGTGGGCTGAATGAAGGTGAAGCAAGGACATTAGAAAGGTTAGGTGAGAGTAGTGTGTTACTAGAATGCCCTTTGCTTACAAACTTACGGTAGTAATGTACTCTTGTGCATTTTGTCTTTTGAATCATGAGAAAGTGAAATATTTTAATGGCCTGCTATACACTGTTCATCAGCAGCCCAGACACTAATCTTTTTTTATCTGTAATGTTTGAATTATGTTAATAATAATAAAAAAAACTCATCTAACCTGCAAAAATGCTTTAACAATTGTAATCCTAATCTAAATCATGAAAATGAGTCATAAGGCTCCTCAAGTTTTAATTAATTGTCAGAAAAATTATCAAAGCTTGTAATAACTGAAGCAATAATTGTCCTTCTGAAATAAGACTGGGGCTTTGCTTTACAGTGGCTCTGAAGAGAGCACAGAGAAAGACTTGATGTTCAGGTGAAAAGAATTGATGAACATAAAACTGATGTAATCTAAGAAACTATAATCATTCTTGACTGTGATGGGGATGGGTTATGTACACTATATAATAATTGTGATGGGGATGGGTTATGTATTTGTCTGGCCTCCATCAAAGATGATGTGATGACAGAAAGAATATGATGGAAAATACAAGAATGACAAGGGTACACAATAATTCCATGTTTTACAAGTCTCGCTGCAATAAAGGCAACCGTATCATTTGAGGGTCTTGTGTTACGAATCGCTTCCATATCAGCAGTGGGATTTGAGGGAAACCACTGGGGTGACTGATCCAATGCCATTATACAATCCGGTTCAATGGAATTCTTTCACTTTGTCGAGCAACCCGCTCCAAAGGTGTAATCTTTTGCGGCATTGTCATGCCTCCCGAAACAATGATCTCTGCAACATTTCAAATAATGCATGAAATAACAATTTTTTTTTTTTTTTATTAACAACTAACTAAAAAAACCATTATTCCCCTGTCACAAGGTGCTCTCAGAAAAGAGCTCAAAACCAAACTCAATAACAAACTCATTCATGAGAAGCTAATTTATATTTCTTCAGTTACTCATTTTGATAAAACCTGACCAACTTTAGGTTGTCATAATCTTTTGATGATAAAGTCCATAAATTTTGATTTTTAAGTTTATGGTACACTAGAATATCAGAATATACGGTATTTAGGCAAACTATTGGATAAGGTTCACAAAGAAAATAAAAAATAACATATGCCTACAAGTATTTATTATGTTTTTATTTGAAGAAAAATAGAACATTAGTCAGTCAAAAGTTTTACTCCTGTAAAGTTTTCATCCCCATTCCTTTACCCCCATACCAAACACAACCTTAAGAGTATGGATTGGACAGATGTCAAATGAAAGAAGTGTATCTAGTTTGTGATTCAAATACATTTGCAATACAACCTTTGTATATGAATTAGAATTACTTCACATTCTTATGCATATAACTGCTTTAGCTTCATTAAAACCGATTTCTATTGCTTTCGTATCCCAAATGACCTACCTGTCTTTATCCAGCAAAACTTAGGGCAGCTTAAATCATACAAGAAATATTGCATTCACTGCTGACAACTTTGTTTATATTTACCTCCATAAGGATGATCATATGCACCAATGTTAGAAGAGATGTTTATATGCAACCTTTTGTTATAAAAGTCACATCGTTTAATTGTAAGCAGAGACAAAACTATGGACATTTTGTCAAAAAGTTAAAAAAAAGTAAGAAACAAAAGCATGCAACATTAAATACAAGCTGCATTCTACTAGAAAGTGAGAAATGATTAATATCAAAAACACAAGCATACCTATGCCTTCACGGATTGACAGATTTGGTCTTATGATGTCCTTGGAGTTCACAAGAAATATATCACCAATGTATAGATGGTTTGTTGGGACAAAAACACTACATAACTCTTCATCTTCATTCTCTTTCTGTAGTCAACAACCAAGAAAAAGAACTGAAAAATAAATAAATAAATAAATGAAAGATAAGGGATCTAGTAAAATGAACAGAAAAAAGTTTAACTACGATTTTCGTTTAAACTACACCAAGATTATCAGAATTAACACAAACTATATGACAAGATGGAATAATCAGTCGCCACCAACAAGGCAGAAGTCCATCAGGCAACAGCATACAAGTAACAGAACGATTAACCTGATGAATATCAAATGGTGCAAGTGGGAATCATTCATCATTGCATGATGCATTCAGATAAAATCAGTTCTCATACTCGAATATAACATTTAGGAACATCATAACGACAGTGCTATCAACCTCAAAGATAAAGTTATGCTACCTAAGAGTAAAAGTGACAGAAACAATAAGCTATTATTTGTGAAAGATGTAAGAATAAAGAAAATGAAAAGAGAGAAGGTGAATGGGTGGGAAATTTTCTATCCTCTTTGATGTAGAGCCCTAGGATTTCAGACCCAAAATAGATACTGCATTAACCCTTTTTTATTATTATTTTTTCTCCATGGGGGAGGGAGAGGATTTTTTTAAAAAAAACTACTTTTGTAGTGTCAAATTACAATAGTATACTTCAGTTTTTGAGGAAAAAAATTTAATGTTGGGAATAATTGGCAAATACTTCCACGTTCACTTTGGGTTTGAGGGGAACCAAAAAATTTTTTTTTTAATGTTCTCACTCATTCCATTCTTAAAAAGAAAGAATTCTCCCTCATTTCTATACCTCTCTATCGTTTTCACCCTTTCCCCAAACAAGAGAAAATGGTTCCCCTCCGTTACACGTTCCCACAGTTTCACACCTTGACGATCACTGTGTAAAAATAAAATGTTTCTGCTTAACCAGGAACAACACTTGAAGTACATGGTCTCCATTAATTAAAGAAAATGAAAACAGATGATAAATAGCAAACATGATGTAAAATTACAGAAGGATAATGTAGATATGGGTACATAGGGCTGACACATAAAGCAGCAACTAAGTGCAGAAAACAAAGAAAGAATGACCATGAGTTGTAATGAATTTACAATAGCAACATTATTATTGACTGTCTTTTCTTATCATTGATAAGGCATCATGACAAGGAATAGCAGGCTCAAATCAAATGCCACTGATGGATTCTTCTTTTGCATCAAATTACAACAAGTTAATCATGTTATTGAGAAAAATAAATAAAAAAGACCTATCAATTCTGTTTCTTACTGCCAAGGTGCATTCACCCAATGTCACCATGTCAGGAAAAACGCAAATCAATGAATAATCTTAAAAACTAGTCTGACAAGAAAAAAGGAACTAGAATCTGAAACACTCCCAACATATTTGCAGTAAAAACAAAACCAGACCACCTTTTTAAAACTGAATTTGACAGACCTATTGCTAGAAAATACATTGAGGAAATGGCTTTCAATTCTTAAACAATAATACAAAAGATATTCAGAAAGAAAGATATACATTGTTTTCAACCTAAGTTGCAGGAAACAGAAATGTGGATACAGGGAAACGTTGAAATGGATACGGCGAAACAATATTTTCTAAAAATATAGGAAATGGAAACTTGGGGGAAACGAGTAAATATTAAAAATATGGGGATATATAAATAAATATTAAAAAGATATATAAATATATAGAAATATAATTTTTTAATATTAATATTAAAAAATTTATTTATTACTATCAATCAATAGAATAATTATACATTATTTTGTTTAGTTAAGAAAAATGCGAAATTCCTTTTAAATTTATTTTCATTCTTATTTAGGAAAAAAACTAAAAAAAGTATTTTTCAAGTTGGAAATGAATTTTCTAATTTTTTGAATTTGCGAAAACTGCCCCGAAACATTTCCAAGGAGTTACCTGAAGTTTCCAACATGGGGAAATGCCTGCTAGTTGAAGTTTCCATGCATCATAATTTTCAACTAATGCAAGCAAATAAGGGACATCATTAGTGACACCCCTGCAACACACTTGCAAAAAAGGGTTTAGAAAGAAGACGCGCAAGTTAATTCCATAATGAAGTTTCCATCAGATTTGATTTAGTCATGCTTGAAATGATAACTAGGGTGTCTTTTAAGTCTGTTCTTTTGAATAAGGAAAGGAAAATCTATATACCTAAACACATTTTTTGGAAAGAGGATTTTTAAACATAATGTTAATATAGAGTAACTTTGGCAATTATAATTAACAGTAATTCAAAACCAGCAGTAGCTTGACACCGCATTCACAACAAAGGGTAAGTAAACAGGGAATATTATTCCACGAAGTGGTTCATACATAGAGGGTTAGACAAGAATCTTTGCAAAAGAATATACATCATAATTCCAAAAAGTACCTGAAGGATGACTGTTGATGTGATAAAACCAAATGCATATTCACCAACGCGAGGATGTCGGATAATTGCAACCTCTTTGAATGCTGTAGTATTCTGATCTATGGGGGAGAAATAAATATCAATATCAGTTTCAGGTATCCATATTCATTGTAGTAGCTCCGAAAAACGATCATGACATCAGGATATATGTAAACTTGAATATACAAATTTCCACAAAATAAAAGGTCAAGTACATGGCAATCTGTTCAGAGAACCTAAACCTGTTGAAATGATGAGGAATTTCCTTTTTTAAAAAAAATTAAAAAAAAAAAAAAAAAACTTGAGGAACACAAGAATTTGAACAGCAAAACAGTCCTCCATTCCCATCATTGCAACCCTATTTTAAAGTTCCAAATTCTATCAGGAAACTAAAAGCTCGTTAGCCAAATTAAATCATCATTCACCATTAATTGCATTAGGAAATGCTAGCACATTTATTGTATAAGCCAGGGAAAGCGAAAACAATAGCAAAATTAAAAATGGAGTAAGAGATCTTGTAAGCTCACAAAATCAAAGTATGTTAAATCCACTGGCCCATGGTAGCACCCATGAAAAAATTAAACATTACTATTGCCTGACATTGTGACACAAATTATCCAAGCATGCAAATAACGTTGCATTTCTAGATCCCTTTATAAGTAAATGAATGTCTGATACCTGGAGAAATTGCAGCACTAATTTGTTTGGAAGCTGAATATAAGTGCTTGATAAATGGCATTCGCTTTATGAACCATTCCCCAAGCCAGAAGACAGTGGAGCCTATCCATGATGAAACAAAAATGCCAACAAAGAATACAAACACCAGCGATGTCACAAATCCAAGTCCTGCATGATAGACCAAGTCGTTTCAGAGGCAAAATACATATTCATAATGTAAAAGAACACCATGAATAACCATCTAGAACCCAAATTTTTCCAACTAAAAAAGCTGTGGACAAGAAAGCTTTTTTTTTTTATGCAACTAACTTTCATAGCCATTATATATGATTATTGTATAAAATGCATCATCAAATTTAATATCTACGCATACAAAAGATAAGTACTCCAAGCTAATCAACATCCAGGCTCCTCCATTTTTCTTTCCTTTTTCTTTTTCAAATCAATGCTGAAAATTGCAAAAATGAGGGTTACATGATTCAACACATTCTCTCGTCTATGTTTACAGATCTGATGAGCACAAGAAAAAAGTTGCTGGAATGTTCGTATGAAAAAAAAAATGATAACTTTTTTGAATTCCAAAAAGTAACATATATAGTATCTAAATCAATCTGCTTGGCTTTCAAACAGTGACTACTTTCAACTCCTTGTCATAGAATACGTTCATGATAAATCACCTATGAGTAACATAGCATGCTATGCATGAAACTGATTAAAAGATTTTAACTTATTAACTACTAGATGTTTCATAAGAAATCAAACTCTTAAAAGTTTCACTGTTCAGATTTTATAGGAATAAACATCATGGAAACCAACAACAAAACAAGTAGTGTTTCACATCATATTCTTCCAGCTGCAGGCCTCATAAATGCAACGTCTACATTATGGCATGCATTATATTTGAATAAAATCAGTACATACATAAATTGTGCATAATTTGTAGTTCTGTAATTTATAGATTGCTGAGTACTGCTACAACATTTTTTATTGTCCAAAAGCAAAGGGGCTAACAAGAACAGTTTCTGGGGATTCCTCTAGTCATCACAGTCACAGTCGTTCAGCTAAAAGTTCTAGAGAAGACATATGATGTTGTTCTCGGGCCTAGTATTATGAAGTCTCTCTTCTTCCAAAGGTTCATGCTCAAGCAACCCTCAAAACCACGATGAGCACATTTTGAAAAGAATTGTGCAAAATGCAATGAGCACTGAAATAAGAGTGAAAGGTTTCTAGTCAATTCCACTGTTTTCTCTTTGTGATGACTAACTCAGAACACCCATCTTCTTCACTAATAGTTTGTACATTTATTTTCTAATTCATTCCACTGTTTTCCATCTCTATGCATCGAAGTTTTAAGGGAAAAGGAAAGGGAAGTTAGCGAAGAAGGTTGAGGAAGAGAAAGGAATGATGTGTAATGGTCATCAACTATACTTCATTTGTGAATTTATAAAAAAAAAGGAAGTAAATCAGTACAATTATATATATTTTTTAAAAAAAATTGGGCTCTGAAAGTCTGACTAAAGTTAGAAATTGAGATCTCTTAGCACTAGAGACAACTCTAGTATTACTAGGCTGCAAATTATTTAAATTTTTATCTTACATCTTTTAACTCCTGACATGAGTATTAAGAAGAATGAGTACTAGGAAGTTACTGGCTATATATTTTAAGTTCCAATGACCTCCATTAGTAGGAAGTTACTGGATGTATATGTTTTAACTTCCAATGACCTCCATTTACCCTTTATAATCAATTCCCAAACAAGGTTAGAGAGTTTAGTTATGTAGTTTGGGACAAATATTAGCAGCTTGTGTAATTGACGCTATGCTGCAGTATAATATAATATTAAAATATTTAGGGAAAAAATAACTCACCAAATATGTCAATGCCAAGCCGTTCATAAATTGGACTAAAGAAACCGTCAACAAACTGAATAAGCCACCATGTAATAAAGAATGTCACAGCAATGGGGAAAAGTACGACACTGATTCACAATCCAACAAAGTGTTAGGCTTGAAACATCAAGATGTTTGAAACATTTCGAGTAATAGTTGCACTATTTACCATCCAGTCATGAACTTCTTAGACACCCAACTTTGGAGAACAAAACAGCAAGCCTGAACAATATGAATAAAACAGGAATGTTATGCATGAAACTTTCCATAAACATCTTTTATGTAAACCTCAGAAATTTGCAGATTTGAGAAATCAAGCTTGAACATTTTAAATATAAAGTACCAGGAAGCAAGATGAAAGCTAATGTCATTTTATATTGTTCATGCAAGTTGCTAAATTCTTTTATTCTCATTTCAACATTTGAATCAATGTAAATTTTCATATGCACGTGGGACAAAGATTCAGTCAGAGGCACTACTGCCATAACATGATGTAGCTGCTTCAACAGTCTTTGAGGCGAACACCCCTAATCTGTTTCGCATTGTGTCTTAAACTAATTTTCAGAAAAAGCACCATCTTATGAGCTTCTACAGAGTGTTGTTAGAAGATGCATTTCAAAGTTGGAAATTTCACGGCCATAAGCTTCCCAATGGGTGTAATTAAAGTGAATGGCAATAACCAAAGCATTAACTCTAACAAAGTTTACAAAACATAAATCAACCAATTGCCCAAACTTTCATCATATCATAACTTGGTCCAATATCAATATCACTTTATAGAGTAGTAACTGGTTAGACAAAAACCTTTTGGGTATATTCAGACACTTGGAGAATCGACCATACGCAATATGCGGTTGCTCTTCATATAAAAAACAAGCTTTTGATTGTAGTAATAGATTTTTTTTTTTTTTGAAGCAATTAAATTAGTCAATACATTTCTATTACAAAACCTTATTCAAAATATCATAACCCTTTGCGAATCACATAATAATAATAATAAAAAAAATTCACCAATACCTTTACAAACCCCATTTTGATAGCTCCCAAAGAGTATTACTGTTATTATTATTATTATTATTATTATAAATAGTGGTAATTCAATAATACATTTTTATTATTCATGTATAATATCTCATTTACTATTTACCAAATTCAATTGCTCATTAGATCTCCAAATCATAATTTTCCCACCTAATTCACATAAAATTGGATTCACAATACATGCAATTTTTTTTTAAAAAAAAATTATAATAGAAATGGCGATGTATAGATAGATACAGTAGATCCATGAAATGCTGAATCAACGTTGATAAAATATTCAAGCAAATTTTTCTTTATATATATAGAGATAAAAATGGAGGGTGGAGATTTGAAAGCGGACCTCACGAGTGGAGGAATTGGAGGAGGAAGGAGGAGATTTGGCAGGATCCTCGGGATCTTCGCCGGCATTTTCGGAGCTGCTAAGAGGAACGGAGGTTGATTCTTCTTTCTCTTCCGCCATTATTTGATTGCAGTTTGTTATCAGTTATCAGTTACAGTCAGTGGGAAAGTAAGAGAAATTTTGTTGAATTTTGAGAAACAGAGAATTCTGTTTGCTCTTTTTGTTTCTTTGGATTTGGTTTCCTCACAGAAAACGAAGGGTGACTTTGACTCTTTGAGTAACAACTAAGCCAATATGTTATCATTAATTATTAATAATGGCGGAAAATGAGATTTTTGTATCTCTAAGCAATTCTACTTATTTGGTTCGATTTGGCCCTTAAACTTTTTAAAAAGTTCAAATTAACTTTTTTTTGATATTTTTTGACAATTTATCCTCTTAACTTTTTGATAAAGGTCAAATTGGCCCTACAAATTTCATTTACACCCCTATTATCTGAGATGTACACAAATATCACAATAAAAATTACAAATAACTCCCTCATACTTTAGCTAGTTACAAATTAGTCCATACTTTCATAGAAACATTTGGTAAAAAATTAAAACTTTATGTTTTAAAATTATATTTAAGCCCTTAATTTATTTATGGTATATTATATTATTAAAAAAATTTATTTAGTCACCAATAACTTTTAATCATTTTAGAAATATTAAAACTTATTTCATTTATTATATTATTAATTTGTATATTAATACATAAAATTTTAAAATTTTTTAACATTATGTGTCAAAAATTTTTAAATTTTTTTAATTTGTATGAAATTTTAATGAACTATCATATGTCATACAAAGATTAAATGATTTTAAAAATTTTGACACATAATGTTAAAATATTTTAAAATTTTTAATAATATAATAAATAAAATAAATTTTAATATTTCAAAAATTATTAAAAGTTATTGGTGAATAAATAAATTTATCTAATAATATA
>CATIWO010360244.1:0-15827 GCA_949673435.1 Macaranga tanarius | reverse complement strand
TTAGCGATGGACATTGCATGTCCGTCGCTATTTAGCGATGGACATTACTGTTCGTCGCTATTTAACAACTCATTTAGCGACGGATAGTAAGTTCATCGCTAAATGTCGGGTCTATTAAAAAAAATCAGACACCCTAGCTCTCTCTCTTCCCTCTTCTAGTCCTCTTTTTCTCCTATCTTCCTTCCCTCTCCTCACTGCCGTCTTCCCTTTCCCTCTACCACCGCTGTCCCCTGCCACTAGCCGCCGACCTCTTCCCACTGTCCCTCCCCGCTCGCTCCCCCGCAGCTGTCCCGGCCCGCTGTCGCCGCTCACCCTTCTTCCTCCTCCCTCCACCGGTGGCTTCTCATCCTCCTTCCTCCTCTCCACCGTCGGCTCCCTCCCTCCGGTGAGTTCCTCAGTTTTTAATTTTTTGCATTTTTTAAATAAGTAGGATTGCTGATTTTTTTTAGAAAACCAAGTGCATTAATCAAAAGGACTGGGAAAATCCCTACAAATGTCATCAGCAATCCAAGAAGGACAATCATACATAGACAGAAAGTCCTCCTTAGTCTGAGAACTATGCTTTGCAATCAGATGAGCAATGTTATTAGAAATACGAGACACAAAAGAGAAGCTAACAGAAGAAAAAAGCTTCGCCATCGAGTGAATATCATCAGATATTAAATCATGAATCGAAGAACCAGCTCCTGGATTTTGAAGTTATGATATTGCCAACTGAGAATCTGACTCAGACATAACAGCCTGTAATCCAGCATCCCTCGCCACACATAAACCATAAAAAAATGCCTGTAACTCCCCTTCCTCAACATCATTGCCCGACGACACTACTTTTCTAGCAGAGAAAATAACATTACCCATAACATTCTGAGCTATAACACTAAAAGCCATAGCCTTGCCCGCTGAATCTGTAGCAATATCCGAATTAATCTTGACAGTCCCTACCGGAGGAGGAACCCAATGACACTGAGACAAATCGCAAGCAGGTGGCAAATTTAAAGGATTCCGAGGGATCAACTGGAACTCTGACAGTTTGAGAGAAGCCATAGAAAGAATTGAACTCACAGACATTCCAGGATGTCCTTGTTAAATCCGAATCCGATTAAACTAGATGCACCACCATAAATAAACAACATACTCTAAATTCCTTTGACCACATTACTTAAATAGGATGATGAACCAATCTTCAAAGGAAGTGACTGGCATCTGATCCACTCAAAGACCCACCATTGAAGCTCACCATAGACCTCGTGCCCAAGAACAGTCTTTAAATAGGTGAAGAGAATTTTCAACAACTATATTGCATCACACACACCCAGGAGTAACAGATATACCATGCTTCTAAAGATTCGACATACAAGGCAAAGAATCATGAAGAATTCGCCATAAAAAAATCTTTACCTTTGGGGCTATATGAAGCTTCCAAGCAATTTTCCACACATTATTAATTGCAGAAAAAGATGAAGAGCCTGACAAAGAATTGTAACAACATAGTTGACCAGCAAGACGATAACCAGTTTTAACAAAATAGCAGCCATATCGTGTCAATATCCAAAAAATAGAGTCAGGGGGCAACCGGTAACTGATAGGCAGCTGAAGAAAAGCATCTACTTCAAACAAAAGAAATATTCATCGGAGTAATAAAATATTCCATCACCTTGTATCTGAATCAATTAATTCTGAAACACATGCATTAAGAGGCAGCTCCTTTGGAACCAACAGTTTCATACTGTTAACCCCAATAACCTAACGATCTTGCCAAACTCGGACTATCCTTCCATCTCCAATATGCCAGCAAGTTCCAGCTTCCAATAAAGATCTAGCACTCAAAATACTTCACCATACATAGCTTGGTCTACACCCAATCGTAGCATCCCAGAATGAGTGACGAGGATAGTATTTAGCCTGTAAAATCCTAGCATAAAGAGAGCCAGGATTCGATATCAATCGTCAACCTTGCTTAGCAAGAAAAGCTTCATTAAACTAATGTTATTGCCAAAAACCCAACCCTCCAGTAGCTTTGGCAGAGGTAATTCTATCCCAACTAAGCCAATGAATTTTCCTTTTATCCGACATATCACCCCACCAGAAGTGACTTATCATTCGTTGCAACTCATCACAAAAAGTCTTCGGTAATGAAAAATAGCTCATAATATACTGAGGAACAGCTTGTGCAATTGATTTTATCAGAATCTCCTTATCCGCCCTACTCAAAAACTTCTCCTTCCATCCTCTGAGTTTTTTCCACAACCGCTCTTTTAAGAAACTAAAAATCATTTTCTTTTTTTTTCCACTACGGCTGCTAACCCCAAATATTTCTGATGTTGCTCAACAGGCCTCATCTGAAGATGCTAAAATATAAGGTGCTATCTTTCTTCCTCCATAAATTTACTAAAAGAAATCCTAGACTTATTATAGTTAATTTTTTTCCTCGATTCACCTTCATAAATTAACATTCTGAATGGTATAACATTTTATGGTAGTAGCACAAGTGAACAAGATACTATCATTAGGAAAAAATAAATGAGATACCGCTAGACTCCGTCGACAGATTTTAACTGGATGAAGATTTCCATTATTCATGGCTCTTCTAATCAAAGCAGAAAGGCCCTCTGCGCAAAGCAAAAATAGGTACGGGATGTAGGATCCCCCTGTCTTAGACCCCTACTAGGCTTGAGAAAACCTTTAATCTGGCCATTAATCAAAAAAGAGAAGGAGACTGACCTCAAGCATGACATAATTAATTTGACAAAATGGGCAGGAAAGGACATATGATACATGACCTTCTCAAGATATAATTACTCCACTCTATCATATGCCTTACTCATATCAAGTTTAAGAGCCATTACACCTTTTTTACTTCTAATACAATGCTTCATAGAATGGAAAATTTCAAAAGCCATAATTGCATTGTCAGTAATTAATCGCCCTAGAACAAAAGCACTCTGGGATTCATGAATAATTGAAGGTAAAACCATTTTAAGTCTATTAGCTAATACCTTTGAAATAAGCTTATACAACACGTTACACAAGCTAATAGGTCGAAATTCCTTCATGAATTCAGGAGATTTTACCTTTGGGATTAGAGCAACAAGAGTATGATTTAAACCATGAGGCATTTCTCCAGAATTAAGAAAACTTAACACAATATGCAAAATATCATGACCAATAACACTCCAATATTTCTAGAAGAAAAGAGCAGGCATACCATCAGGTCCAGGAGCTTTGCAGGAATGCATCTGTTTGAGAGCAACCAAAACTTCATCCTCTGAGAAAGGAGATGAGAGGAATTGAAATTGTTCTGCATCTAAATATGAGTCAATAGCTGATAAAGAATGATCAAAACACTAAGGGTAAGTACTAGCAAAGAGATCAAAAAAATATTCTGTAACCAGATAAGTAACTGCCCCATTGCCTTTATGCTAGCAACCTGAGTCATCCCGCAGACCCCCTATAAAATTTGCTCTCCTTCTTTGAGAAGCCTTTTTATGAAAATACTGTGTATTTCTATCACCTGGCTCTAACCAAATGGCCCTTGATCTCTGTCTCCAGTAGTCCTCCTCTCGCAAGAGGAGCTCCTGAATGTCAGCCTTTAACAAATGAGCTTCATCTCTTCTATTAGAAAAGTTAGGGTCAATAGAAATAAAATGTAATTTAGCCATTTTAGACTCCAGCCATTTCTGGCAATCACCAAAAGTACGCTTACTCCATCTGGTCAAAGTAAACAAACAGTCTTTAATTTTTGACAACACCTCATCAGACCTATTAGAAACTCTATCAGAACACCATAAGTCTCGAATTACATCCAGACAACCACTCTCGTGAGTCCATATTGATTCAAAATGAAATCTAGCAGATCGCCTACCTTTAGGAAAATTCAAACTATCAATGCTGAGAAGAATAGGATTATGATCCGATGCCATCTTTAATAAATGAGAGATTATTGCATTCGGAAACATGGATTGAAAATTATCATCACTAAAAAAATGATCAAGCCGCTCACGGATGTTAGAATCACCGCCTCTTCCATTGTCCCACGTGAATATACTACCACAATAACCTAAGTCACGAAGGCCACAAACATCAATAGTTTCCCTAAACATATTTATATGACCACCATCCTAGAATCGTCCACCTTATTTTTTAAAACCGTATAAAACTTCATTAAAATTGCCAAAGCACAAAAAGGGGCTATGAGAAGGAATAATTAAACTCCTTAATAGAGACCATGTACGTGATTTATTGGACACCTCCAGCCACCCACAAATACCACAACCCCGCCACAATACCTGATTTTGATCATTACACACATAAAAAACAATACAATGCAAGGAATACGAAATAATAGAAAGCTAAAAAACCTTCTTCCAGAGAAGAATCAACCCGCCACTTTTACCAACACAATCAATATGAGAACAAAAATAAGACAAAAAAAGAACATTTAATTCTAGCAACTTGAGAAGACACCAATTAAGTTTCCATAAGAAAAACAATATCTGGGGAATGAGTAGAAATTATGAATTTTAGGGCACGCATCGCCCAAGGATTCCACAGACCTTGGACCTTCCAACTTAGAGTTTTCATGGCTCCTGGTAGGACTGCCTAGCAGTCACTGCCTCACAGTCTACCCTTGCAGCTGCCATTTCAGAATGACTCTTTTTTGTACCACGAAAACATTCCTCCTCCATTAAATTATCCAGAGCTAGCTTGCATTTAAAGGAATGATCACCACCTGGAGAAAAAGATGAGACTACCGCACTAACATTTCCAGGAACGTCAGTATGACTTCCACGAACCAATTTCTTAAATTTATATAAAGATTGAGGTATAGAAACTGAAGTAGAGGACTGAAACACCTGCATGGTAAAATGTGTTTCAGTAGGGAAAATATGAGCAAAACTCAGATTCAGCATATCCAGAGCTAGCTTGCATTTAAAGGAATGATCACCACCTGGAGAAAAAGATGAGACTACCGCACTAACATTTCCAGGAACGTCAGCATGACTTCCACGAACCAATTTTTTAAATTTATATAAAGATTGAGGTATAGAAACCGAAGTAGAGGACTAAAACACCTGCATGGTAAAATATGTTTCAGCAGGGAAAACATGAGCAGAACCCAAATTCAGCATAGAAGACGTCACAGGTAGGTGAACATCCGCAACGGAACCCAAAGGAGAAAATGGACCTAATACAGCATCCACCCCAGAACTTGAACTGGAAACCAAGGAGAAGATCCCGGTGCATACTGGGATCAACTAGAGATTAGGGCTGTAACCTACCACCTGAGAACCAGAAACTGTACCATTATTATCTGAAACATCACCTATATTTCGGTTACCTACCTCAGAAAAATTCAGCGATCTCCTAACCACTCTAACACCTTCAGTCGATACAGGAGAAGCCACATTACCATAAGTAGTAGAGGTAGGTAACTCCACAGGAAGGCCCCTATGAGCTTTAGGAAAATAACGCGATCGACAAGGCGAGGCTCATAACTGAGGACCATAGTTCCAATTGGACTGCGACTCACCACTAACAGTATGATCATAATCACTCTCAATATGATCAAGCAAACCACATGAGTAGCAAAAATTTAGGAGTTTTTCATAGCAAAACATCACCCAAACCCTAGCACCCACATTGCTCAAAACAACAGTTCCCCTTTTAGAGGCACAGATACATCGCCATTAACCCGCAATCGAGCATATCTCCCATATAAACCATCTCCACTTCTATCCATATCCAAAACTTGCCCTACTTTAGAAGCAACCCTTTCAAAAGATGTTTTATCCCGTTGGTTTATTGGCATATTATAAATACGAATCCAGAATGGCACATGTTGCATGGCAAGGTTAGTTATCTGAGCACCAGATGGAATCTCCCAAAAAATAATAACGGATCTATCAAAATGCCATGGGCCATCAGCCAAGATTTTACATTTGTCATTAGCCATAGCAAATTGAATCCGAAAGAGATTGAAATCTAAAGCCATAATCGTAAACTTATGATTGAGTCACCATGCCATAGTTAAAGCAGTCTTCACAGCAGCTAGTAGCAATGGCCTTTTAGAAAGTATCTTACCAATAAAGGGCAGCTGATTTTGAGAATCCCTTTCCGAATCCCTAACATCACCAAGATCGACAATATCAGCCTCTTCTTCTGTCAGCTTCAAATCACCATAGAGGGATAAAAACGTATTATCCATAATGAATATCAGAAAAATACAAGGAAACCGTTCATTGATGAAGAAAAACATCAAAGAAAGAGACAGAAAAAAAAACTAATCCATACTAAGGAAAGAGTCCTAACCCTAGCAAAGAGAGGAGAGAAAACTTTCACAAGAGGGAGACAGTTGGATTGCTAATTAAATGTATGTTTATATTTGCAAAAAATAATTGCATAAATTAGTTCGTAATGCTAAATGGTTGAATATTTTTTTATATTTATTATATTATTTTATAATTATTTATGTGGTATAAAATATATTATACTTTAATTATAAATAAATAAATTAATATTTATGTGTTATTTATACTCTATGATTTTATTTTAATATGTTATGTTTTGCACTGCTACAAGAATAGAAAAATATTGATGGGATATATGAAAAATAAAAAAAATTAAAATCATAATAAAAATTAAAATAATTTATATTTTTAAGAAAATGATGGAATATATGAAAAAAATAAAATCAAATAATTGGTTCAAATTATATTTCTATTTATATGTAGAATTGAATTAAAAAAATTCAACTTTCATAAAATAAGGGTCAATTTGAAAGTTAATTAATTTATACTTAAAAATTAAAATAAATACTTAATTAGTTCAAACTTGAAGTTCAATTAGTTTATTTTTGAAATTCAAAAATAAAAATAAGTTTTTGGTAAACTATATTTAATTTTTATTGTCAAAAATTAATATAAAGTGTCAATTTTTTTCACACGTACAACAAGTTAATATAAATTTTATTAACACAATTTTTTAAAAATAATTTTTTTTTTACAGTAAAACATGTTTATTTTGTGAAAAATAAAACTAAATTTGTTTATATATATATATATATATATGTATATATTATTTGTGATTATTTATGAAGATAGACATTTTTTTTTGGAGATAAAATGTGATGATAAAAAATACTTGGTGTTTTTTTTATGTATTTGTGATGTTGTATAGAATTGTTGGTATTTTATTGTAGGATTAGCCCTACTTTAGTAGGAAGATGTCATTATTTTAGAAGAGGTTCAGCCAAATTTTCGGTAGAATCCTCGTAAATTTTTTGATTTGTCTTTATAGGTGGTATAATTTTTTTGGAAGATTATATACATTAAGAAATACGTTCTTATTTTATTTTTTTATGCTTTATTATAAATTTTTCCTGAGGATAGCTATTATATCGAGTCTCAGTTTGGACTGCACGTCAGTGAGATAATTTTTAAGTACTCATCAGTTTCCAAAAGCCTATTTAATAGTATTTATATATTTCTGACAAGCATGTAATATTATGCAATTTAAATTATTTTAGATATAAATGATGCCTGAAGGCACTTTAGATATTAAAGTTGTCAAAATATATTTTTTCTTTTTTAGTTGTATTATATTTGTATATGATTGCAAATCAGGACATGTATGTATATTAATTGTTTACTGTTCACTTAACAGTTGCTCTGACCATGCTAATTAGTCATAGTTAGTTGTAGAATACCCGTCTAGTGCACTTAACAATGAGTGCATTGGATTGTCCTAGTGGACAGTTTGTATAAGTGATGTTAATATTCTCGATCACGTACAAAACTGGTGCATATAGTATACAAATGTTTGACATCTTTTTGGCAAATGTTCTCTTGGTGCATATCATACTATATGCCATGCAAAGCTAAATCATAACATGGTTCATCTGGCTTTGCTGAGTATATAGTATGAATTGTGCACTTGGAGAATGACGCCGGAAGGCTGATGAATTTTGTTTATACTGTATGCAAATATGATCGAATGTTAGCGCCAATTATACAAATTGCTTAGGGCCAAACCTTTACAAGCCTATTCACTTAAACATGCTTGCACACAGATAGGTTCCCCATATTTATACTAATTAACTAACTTTACCTTTAATTACTACTAAATGAACCTTTAGCTGTACACAGATCGATATGAGACAAGATCGGTTATGGATGTATGAAGGAAGAGTTATCAATAGGCTTTTATCCTCAGAGTTTATTGATCATGTTGAACAGTTTATTGGCTTTGCAACTTCACATCCCGAATGCAAGAGTGGGGGTAAAATTAAGTGTCCGTGCATGAAGTTCAAGTGTAAAAACCAATGTTTCCATGAACTTAACATTGTGCGTTTCCACATTTTAAAGAACGAGTTTGTGCCTGATTACTGGAATTGGATATATCACGGTGAGCAAAGAATGATAGTTGAACATGACACTGTTGTCAACACTTTTTCCTCCCAATCATCTTATCAGGATAATGATGAGAACTATTATTCGTACTAGAGAATGGTTATTGATGCTGCTGGTCCAACTTTCAATCCATCCGTCTTAGATGAGAAACCAAACCCAGAAGCACAAAAGTTCTCTGACATGATGCATGCAGCTGAAAAAGAATTATGGCTGGGGAATATAAAACATTCTCAATTGTCTACAGCTGTTAGAATGTTAGAGTTGAAATGTACGCATCAATTTTTGGAGAGTGCGTATAATGATTTCAGTGAATTCCTTTAGGAAGTCCTCCCTGACGACAATTTGATGCCAAAAGATTTTTACAATTCATGGTTTGGGTTTGCTTGTGGAAGTGATACACTGTTCTTTTAACAATTGCATGATATATTGGGGTGCAGACTCAGATAAACTTAATTGTAAGTTATGTGGTTATGATAGGTATAAACCTAATAAACGGGAATCATCGAAGAGGAAAGTTAATGTTTCATACAAGAAAATGCATTACTTCCCCCTAACATTTAGGCTCCAAAGACTTTATGCCTCTAGTGCAATGGCTAGTGAGATGTGATGGCATGCGTAGCATGAGATGGAAGATGGTAAGATGTCACACCCATCCGATGCAATTGCTTGGAAATTATTTGATCATAAGCATGAAGATTTTGCTGTAGAAGGGCGTAATATGCAGATTGGTTTGTGTTCAGATGGATTTCAGCCATTTGGGAAAACTGGCCAGCAATTATTTTTTACATTAAGAATAACAAACAAATTATTATAATAATGCCATTATCACAGAGACCTGCGAAAGCTGAAAAGGAAAGTCACAAATAAATTTCGTGTGGAAGGTTCAATATATAATGGATATCTTATTGAAGAAGTGGTGAAGTTTGCTTCATATTATTTTTAAAATGGGGATGCAACATTTTCTAGAAGACTGTAAGGAATGAGGTCCCTAAATCTAATATTGAGGATGACATTGACCGGCTTTCTATGTTTAAGCGCCATGGACAACCTATAGGCACATCTGGTTCACGGATGTTGACGGACCCTGAATATAAGGCAACAATGACTTATGTATTACTGAATTGTCTAAAAGTTCAACCTTATACAACATAAGAATTATCCCCATTAATTCACATTCAATCATATTCAATATAATAATTATGTGAAATTCATTCTTGAACTAGATTATTTGTGATTACTCTACGAGAGTATGACTTAGAAATTACGGATGAAGAGGTTGATGGGTTGCTGGAGAGGGAATTTGCTTTATGGTTTTATCACTATGTAAGTTAAGAATTTTTATTGTCTGAAAACTATCATAATAAATTAATATCATTTTGTGTTGACATGTTATAAAAATATTTTTTGACTATATTTTAGGCTCAAAACCTAGCAAATAATATTTCAAATCCTTATATGAGAAGCCTAGCACAAGGACCACTTAGATCAGTGAGAACATTCAAAGGGTTTTTTGTTAATGGCTATAGGTTTCCCATTGAGCGTATGGGACTGATCGAGCAATAATGAATAGTGGTGTTTGCATTAAAGGATCCAATTACAGTAATACAGAGAGTGATTATTATGGAATATTAATTGAAATTATTGAGCTTGAATATCCAGCATTGCCAATGAAATGAACGGTGTTATTCAAGTACGATTGGTTCGACCCGACACCGAATAGTGGAACAATTATGCATGAAGCTTACAAATTGGTTGACATATACCATCGATGCCGGTTTAATAAGTATGAACCGTTTGTTTTATCTGCTCAGGCTACGTATGTCTATTACTGCCCATATCCCAGCAAGAAGAGAGATCGAGCCAATTGGTTGGCTATTTTAAAAGTGAAGCCAAGATCAGTAATTAAAATGACAGAGAGCTCAAAATATGCAACTGTTGTTCCTCCATTTCAAGATGATGACATATTAAATGTAAGAATTGATGTTCACATAATAGATGATCATGTAAATTTGGTTGACCAAAGTGGCTAGAGGAGGATGTAAATAAAGAAGAAAATGGAGAAGAAGATTTTGAGTATGAAACATCATCAGAAGATAGAGATGAGGAAAATACACTAGAAGAGATAGACGCTAAGTGATTGTCATTTACAATAACTGTTTGTAATTTGATGTTTAAGTTATGTACTAAAAAAGATGTTGGAAAAATAATAAATGTATTTATGTTAATTTTATGCATATGTTCATTGTATATTACTAATTTTGTTGCATTGAGGTATTGGAATATATGTGATATAAATTTTCTAATATTTTATTATCTAACTTTGGATTATGTTTTTTTAAATATGAGGCATCCTGGAGGAGGTCGAGCAGGTAGAGAGACAGCTGCCAGAGGGCGCACTAGAGGACGGAAAAATTCTCAGTATAGTTCACCTTCTACTACTACAGCGGTGTCTTCATCTAATATCGTGGCACCCTCAGCTTCATCTGCATATCACCTACAGGAGCATTACCCATCAGAGGAAGAGGACCTAAATCAGCCGGAGGAAGAAGTAGAGGCCCCTCGACCTGGGAATCGCACTTTTGCAAGCATTGATAGACGAAGGTACAATTTAAATTAAAGTATACGAATGAAGGGTATTAATGTGATATTAATTACAATGGTAATCACTTTTTTTTAATTGTGTAAATATTGTTGAAAATGAAAGTATTAATATAAGTTTATGAACTTGTGAATATTTTTATGTTTGCTACAATAACTCAAGGTTTAGTTGTTATTTTTCTCTGAATAGTGCATGTAAATAGTATATTTTGAGTTGATTACAGTATTAATTATATTTATCATTTGTGTATAGTATTGTTTTATGTTGTAATATAAATGCATGAGAGATCAATTAGATCCAAGCGGCAAAGTTTTGAGGATTTACACAGCCATTTGCAAAAAACGTTGGTTCGCAGAAGGGTGGTAGTGGGCACCACTTAGTCAGGATCAAATTGACTTTTACTGGGAGGAGTTTAAGGTGAAGAATATTTTTTAAACTCAAGATTGTAATCAAATTTTTATTATTTCATTTGAACATTGATGTGGATATAGTAAGATCATGTATTAAAACGTTACCTAACAGTACTTTGAGTCCAAAAATATTTTAGGTGGGAGGCTACTGACGAGCAGATAAAGGCAGTGTGGGCACAACATACAGCAAATCAGTATAAAGATAATTTGTGCACATACAGAACATCGAACACACAAGATGGGTCGATATCCGATGATGTGTAAAGAGTTTGGCAAGAAAAATGGTCGCAGCAACATTACGTTGAAAACTGTACCAAATCAAGTAAACGTTACCTATCTGAAAAAGCCGGTCCAGGTACAGGTCATTCTAAGCACACAGGAGGGTCTAGATCTATGATTGACCATGAGCGAGCTATGGTACGTATGAAATATTAAATGTCAAAAATTATATACAAGAAATAGATAATTAATAGTTGTTTGATAATGCATGCTATTGTGAACTATATTAATGTATGAAGATTAATTATTTCATTAAATAATATACAGATTAACAGGATGGAGTGTGACCAAGTGCACATAAATTATTCAAGGCCACCCACACCAGTAAGTCAGATAGAAGCAAATTTAAGACAGTTAATGTAAGTATAAAAATATTTTCCCTGGGTTTTGTATTATGTTCAGTGGCCACAAATAAATAATGTACATATGTAAGTAGCTTTTGCACATATTACATGATATGATAATGTATTTATTTTTTGTCATTTGATTTAGGTGCATTTCGAAGAGACGCTGGCTGCCGCTTCGCAACCCGCTGAGGAGGGAGGAGAGGCACCTGAAGTTGATAAGAACCAGATTTTCCTTCAAGAAGCTGAAGGAGTATAAAAATAACGAGTGTACGGTGTTGGATCTTTAGTGTCGACTTACTATGCAAGCAGTTCCCGTACTACTAGTGTGACATTATCAATGCAAGACTTATTTCCTTCTCAGGCCGCTTTTAATGATGCGGTTGAAAGGTCTATGCATAGTAGATTAGACGTTGTTCCATATGAGCTTCACTGTGAGTATGATCAGTAGGTTAGCGAATTCTAGCGCAAGCTAGAGACTTTCATGAGGTGGGCACATAGTTCTGGTTTGTGACCTCCTGTACCTCCACCTTCCTCGCCTTCTCAATCTTCACACATAGCTCCTTTAGATGCTGAGAGTGATCTTGGTCCAGATCATACCACAGATTTAGCGGACCAATAGGTTTTGACATTGTTTATGGAACACATTTTTAAATTTGTTGATAAATTGTACATTTTTTCGTATATTATTAATTTATTATCATGTTATTTTATGTTTCAAATATATTTATTTATATTTTTTAATACAATTATAATTTCCATTTAAATTATAATGAATGTTTATATAATTTACAATAGCCATAATCATATAAAAAATTTAATAAATAATTATAGACCTATTACCAAAAAGAAAAAAGAAAAAAGAAAAAAGCCAAAATTACCAACGGAAAAATCAGTCGGCAATCTTGACATTACCGATGGATTAAATTCCGTCGGTAAAATCCTCGTCACTAGTTTATAAACGGACTTTTAAAATCCATCGGTAATAATTAGCAACGTGGGTTTTGCTGACAGATTAGTTTTCGTCGGCAATCCATCGATAATGTTAATTACCGACAGAATTCAGAGATTTAGCGATATATTTTTCCGTTGCTAAATTCCTATTTTCTATTAGTGGTATTATAAAAGATAAAAATATAGCTCATTAGATTAATTCATCCTGGCAATTCTAATTACAAGGATTTAGCCAAGATACATGATAGTCATAATCAAACAATAACAAGAAACTAAATTAAACATCAAGCAAACTAATAGAGAGAAAGAGAAAAAGATATAGCAATTGTGATTGATGAATTCTTCAATGCTCTACAGGAAATTACTTGATAATAAATGGCCTTCTTGATGTCTTCCTTGACTTCCTTGAATATATCTTCACTTGATACTTAAAATTTTTTTCTAACAACAAAACTAAATGATACTATTACTTCTAAAATATAAACTAAGTATTTTTCATATCTAAAACAAAGTCAAGACATGTATTTATAGGCCTATCAAACATCCCAGCTCATGCTCCTTCCAAAAAGATGCAAATGTAAAAGGGTGCAATGAAAGGGTGTTGAAACCATTCAGCACCACTATGTCGACCTAGGCTAGAGTCGGCACAAGGAGGCTCTATCATGACTCAGCATAGCATAGTGACTTGGCATGACTTTCCTCGGGTGCTTGGTGACGACTCGGTATAGACCCTTGTTGTTAGGACTCAGCAGCCTAGGGAATGACTCGGCACCATCCTTTGCATCCTTCCATTGGCTTTTTATATACCAATCTTCACTCCAATGCACTCAAATGCACCTTCAAGTATGAAATTAGCCTAAAAGGACCTGCAAATCACAAAAACAATATAAAAGCAACAAAAATAACAATAATAATGCAATAATTAAGCAAATGCAAATGAAAACTAAGAAAAAGTAAACACAACTATCCGAAATAACTATACTATTTTCCATCCTAACAAAATCTTAATTAATGCCAATAGCACCCATAGGAATATCAACATATTCTTCTTTAAAGATAAAGTCTCTAACTATCTCCCTCCGCAAACTCAGCATCCATAAAGAACTGGTATTTCTCATTGACTTAGTTATGGGATCATAAAACTTATACCCCCTGGATCTTTCAAAATATCCAATACAATAACAACTCATTGTCATTGAGTCTATTTTTGTTTCATTAGGCCTATAAGGCATTGCCTCAACTAAACATCCCCAAACATACAAGTGCTTTAAACTGGTTTTCTTACTAGTCCAAATTTGATAAGGGGTTTTGGTAGCTGCTTTTGTTAAAACCTTATTAAGGATATATACTTATCTTAAGTGCTTCTCCCTAGAGTGATTTTGGTAAGATAGAATGAGAAATTATTATTGGGCAAATTTCGTAAGTGCACGGTTCACTACAAGTAGTATAGATTTGAGTATGAGTATCGTTCCCATGAGGAGATTGATACCAAGCACTAGCCTTAATTTTATCTTCACAAGATAACAAAACAATAATAATTGGAATCAAATGACAAATTAACAAATAAAAGCAAACATCCTAAATCTGAAGTGTTTAAATTAAAATTTAATAATTGGAAACTAGAGCTTGGATTGGATTCACTAGCTATTACTTGGATTACAAGATCAATTTGCAATTCAAATCATTAACTCAGTCAAGGGTAAATCACTCAAATTACTTAAAGTCTCTTTCAAGATCATTCAAGCATACCATAGCCAAATACCGCCTATTTTCATGGTCAAGTCAATTAACTAAGGCTCATTAAGTTTTATAGTGATTTATTACTCCCTGAAGGATTCGTCTACTTTCGTGATCGAGGTTCCTATGTTTTACAAGTCTATGAGCTGATAAATCATGCAAATTTTGTTGTCTCTAATCTACTAAAAAACATGCATTCAATCAGGCCTAAACTCAAACACAAGATAATTAAGCATAACTTGTAAAATTGACTGAAAATTAATTCATTAAAAGGAAATTAAGATCCAAACAAGTAATAAATTAGTTACACAAATCCAAACTCTAAAAGAGTTTAGCCATATATAGTTGTGGCAGTAATTACAAACTTAATAAAAAGAGTTAAAGATGAGGAAGTAGAGATATGGATGGAAGTGAATGGAATGAATTTGAATGGAGTCAGTGTCCCTTCCTTCAAAAAGCTCCCCTGTATCCCCTTTTATAAGCAAAGTCTCATGGAAAATCTATTTACACTTGAATTCTTAAAAAGGAAGTTTCTCTGCTTGACTTGACTTCCTGATGCGGGTCAAATTATAATACCCTAGTCTCTAAGACTAAGTATAGAGTAAGTAGGGTGTCGAACACTGGGAATTTATGAATTTTATACTAACCAAATAAATAATAAGATGGATGGGCAACATATTAATTATAAGAATTGTTGGATTATTCTAATGATTCTAATTGATTACTAATTACTACTAATTATTCTAACTATTATAAATATTAAGTTAAATATGGTTTATTGGAACTACAAGTAGGAATTTATCAAGAATTATAAAACAAACATGTATTTATATCAAATGATTATAAACATGGTATAAGGTATAAATACAACTCTCATTGTCATATATACTTAAAGTCCTTTAATGCAACTCTCATTGTCAAAAAAGGGTAATTCATTTAGAGTCTACAAGCATTCTCATGTCATTGTAGAGATAAACATAATTCATATTATTACCATGCAAGGCTTATGATTTTTATTAAGTAGAAACCCTTGTCTCCAAGTGATTTCATTGCCTTATAGAATTCAATTATATATCCACCAAAATATACCAACTCT
>CATIWO010360182.1:0-11217 GCA_949673435.1 Macaranga tanarius | reverse complement strand
GTCCTTTTTCTTTTTTTTTTTTTAATTTTTTCTTCTCTTTTTCTTTCTTTTCTATTATTTTTTCTTTTCTTTTTCCTATTCCTCATTTTTTAATTTTTATTTTACTTATTTTTTTCTTTTATGCTTTTTATTATTTTTTTTCTTTTTTTACTTATTTTTAATTCTTTCTCCCTCTTTTTATTTTTATTTCCCTATTTTTTTCTCCTCATCCAATTTTTTTCTTTCCCTAATTTTTTTTAATTTTAATTTTTTCTTTTTCTTTTTCCTTCTCTTCTTTTTTATTTTTACATAATTTATTTATGTTTTACCCTCATTTTTATTTTTGAGAGAACTAAATGAAGAACCATACAACTATTGCTCGGTATACTACAACAAAGATAATTTTCTCGCAGCTTATGATGGAATAGTATACCCACTCCCAACAGTAGTTACATGGAATATCCCACATGAAGTTAAAGATGTGCTTGTCCTACCTCCGAAAATAAGAGTTCGACCTGGAATACCAAAAAAAAGGTGTAAAGCTCCATGGGAAAGTAAAACTGAACACAAGTGTAGCAGATGTGGCTTCTATGACACAATAAAAAGACCTGCATAAACATACCACATAGATCATAACAATTTTTGAATATTTTCAGTATATGATACAATCTGTAAGACCTGCAGAAACATACCACAGACATCATAAAAATTTTCGAATATTTTCAGTATATGATACAATTTGTAAGACCTATAGAAATATACCACACACATCATAAAAAATTTCGAATATTTTCAGTATATGTTTAGTATATTTTCAGTATATGATACAATCTGTAAGACATGCAGAAACATACCACGTACATCATAAAATTTTTTGAATATTTTCAGTATATGATACAATCTGTCATACTTAAACAAAAAAAAATACTTTTCATTTATTTCTCGCTTATTATACGAATATCATACAATTGAAAGACACAATAAAAAATATACATATATTGATGCTATTGTACAAAATGAAAATATTAATTATAGTATACAATTAGCACATTACTCGTATATTTCAGGTTTACAGTATATAATTAGTATATTATCCGTATATTTTCTAAATATTATTCGTATCTTATAGTATAAAATATTATAGTATACAATTTTTTTTACCACTTCATTTGGATATTATTTAAAGCAAATGAATTGGTAAAAAAAATTAATTCAAATTCACATACTTATTGTATATTTTTAATATATTATGTATATATTACAACCAAAAGTAAACCAATAATATACGAATAATATACAAATAATATACCAATAATATACGAAAAATTTTGTTCCTACATTTTTCAATTGATTGCTAATGTAGCCATGGCTCTTGCACGGTTAAGACAGGAGAATTACACAAATACTGTTGCCAATGGCTTCGCTCAGTGTGAGGATCGGGAAAATGCTTTGAATTATTGTGTCAAAAGGCAAGATGAGTTGAGATAAATAGTTCTAAAGAACAAATTGCAATTCTATAAATATATATTATTCATAAACTTTCAAGAAATCCAACATAAATGACAAATTGGCGTTCACCAAGCAGTTTATTAGTGAGAAAGTTGGGAAAATCAAGGAAACCAGGGTTACTACATGACACATATTATGTTTCTCAAACTGAACGACTCCAAGAAGAATAAGTACAGAGGCACATGTACAAGTACAGGGAGAGGGAGGAAACTGTCCCATACATTAAACTGCATGAAAGAATTACAGTTCAGTTTTCCAAGGGGCGCACCGCTACTAGCAACAAGCTAAGTAAACACTACATTTAAAAAAAATAACAACAACAACAACACTGATATTTTGCAAAGAATATAAACTCAATGGCATTCAGTATATGTTCAGTATATTTTCAGTATATTATACAATCTGTAAGACCTGCAAAAACATACCACATACGTCATAAAAAATATACAAAAAATAAACCAATAATATAGGAAAAAAAAAGCTAAAGTAAACTAATAATATACAAAAGTAAACCAATACTATATAGAAAAAAAACCAAAAGTAAAAACCAATAATATACGAAAAATAAAACCAAAAGTAAATAAATAATATACATAAATAAAATGAATAATATACATAAAATAAAATGAATAATATACATAAAATAAAATGAATAATATACTAATAATATACTAATAATATACGAAAAATAAAACCAAAAGTAAATAAATAATATACATAAAATAAAATGAATAATATACGAATAATATACTAATAATATAAGAATAATATACGAATAATAAAAGCAAAAGTAAACAAATAATATACAGAAAATAAAATCAATAATATACGAATAATAATATAATGAAATTGTTTAGTATTTAGGTTATTTAATTTCTTTAATAGTTAAATTTAATTTGAAATTTTCTAAAGAAAAAAATAAGTTTCATATATATATATATATATATATATATATATATATATATATATATAATTGAAATAGAATGAGGCAAATTCTTGAAACAGGAAACCAAAAGTGGTAGATGATATGATTAACCATAAAAAGAATTTTCGAAAAAGATGTATCATATACTTAATGTTCTTAGGTTACATTAACATGTGCATTATATGTGTGTCCTTTAGGCTCACATATGCTTGGCAAATATAGTAATTTATCTATCAAAATTACATTATATGTCGCATCCTGATTTCACACTTCAGGGTCCTTGGCTTCAAAATCCATGGGCGTGGCAACGTGATCAAGACAATATCTTGGTGGACTCACTAACTGATCAAACCCCCTATGTTAGCTCTCTTTCAGTGGTCTAATTCCATTCCAACTGGTTTTCTTGATTCTTTGGAAGCTTTCATACTACTCTTTCCTTCGATTCTCGAGACATATTTCAAGCATTTGTGGCAATTGAACGAGAGAAATGAATTGAGAAGCATATGCTTGTACTTCTGATAGAATCAAACTCTCTGTAATTCACTTCGCTTGCAGTTGTTTTGCTGCTGGTAATATCTCTAGTTTGTTATATCATTTTCATGAGCTGTTTCTAATGGATGCTGCAAGCTCTAAAAATAGTTCAGTTGCCTCAAGTCCTTTTCCTTCACCAAACATTGGAGCCCTGCTAAAGATTAAGATCATCTCATGGTAAGAAATATTCGAGCACAATATTTTGGTATGTTGTTATTCCATTCTATACCATGTCTATGAAGAGCTGATGTTTTCTTGCATCTTATTCCAGGAGCCAAGAGACTGGTTTGCCTGTTACTGTCCGTGTTCGAGTTGGCGACAGAACATTCAACCTTCACAAGGTGAGCTTGATGAAGGTTTAGCCAATTCACCTAGTGTTCAATTGAAACACCTGGAAAAAATTGAGATATAGAGCATAATTTCGTACTGTTTCTGTTACTTGCAGAATCCATTATCCTCAAAAAGTGGATATTTCAAGAGGAGATTGATGCAGACAACTGAGCTTGAACTGCCACAAGAGTTCCCTGGAGGACCAGAAACTTTTGAGATGATTGCTTTGTTCCTTTATGGTTCTTCCACATTGATTGACCCTTTCAATGTTGCAGCCCTGCGATGTGCAGCAGAGTTCCTTGAAATGACAGAAGAGTACTGTGCGGGCAATCTCTGCGAGCGTTTTGATCTTTATCTGAATCAAGTTGTATTGCAAAGTTGGGATGATACCCTGATTGTTCTCCAGAGGTGTCAAACACTACTTCCATGGTCTGAAGAGCTTCTGATTGTAGGCCGATGCATCGAGTCTCTATCCTTCATGGCTTGTATGGAGATTCTTGACCCTGAGAGGAGAAGGGACAAGCCAGTTGTTACATTGGAGGCCTTGGCTAGCCAAGCCTGGAGTTGTGAAACAGTCAAGGAGATTGTGATAAATGATCTTTGGATCAAAGATTTGATTGCCCTACCATTTGGATTCTTCAGAAGAATAATAGGATCCCTAAGACGGCAAGGAATGAAAGAAAAATATGTCAGTCCAATCATAGTTTTCTATGCCAACAAATGGATACTATGTAAGAAGACAAGACAATTCTGGGAGAATTCTGGAGATAGACCAGGGGATATTGATGCTAATAAAAGCATTTCAATTATACTACAAGGTATTCTTGATTTGTTGCCAATGAGAGAGAAGGCTAGGAGGGTCATTCCTGTTGGATTTTACTTTGCATTGCTTTCTAGGTCTTTTGAAATTGGGTTGAGAAATGAAAGCAGTGCAAAGTTGAAAGAGCAAATTGCAGCCTTGTTACCCTTAGCTCAAGTGGAAGATTTTCTCATTCCAAAGAAGGGAATAGACTCAATTTCTTCCAGCATGGAGTTGGCTACCATGGAAAGCATATTTTCAACATATGTGTCAATTGACATTGACGCAAACAACACTCCTTCACCCAAAAACTCAACTGTTGCAGAATTATGGGACACGTACCTCTCTATTATTGCTTCTGATCCAAAAATGGAACCCAAAAGATTCATGGGACTTATTGAAGTAGTACCAATATCTTGCAGGCAGAGCCATGATCAGCTATACAGAGCAATGAGCACTTTTCTGCAGGTAAGCCTTTGCAATCTAGCATTATTTCTTTCAGCTTGCTTACTCTAAATTCCTCACTAACAGTAGCCTCCTACTTGATTCTTTAGGCACACCTACACATGTCCCAAGAAGAAAAGGGGCTGGTCTGCAAACACTTGAACTGCCAAAAACTGTCACAAGAGGCATGCATCGAAGCAGTTCAAAATGAGCTAATGCCTTTGCGTTTGATCGTCCAAGCTCTCTTTGTTCAACAGCTGAATACACATCAAGCTTTCAAAGAATGCTCAGATTCCTTTAGGTTTGCAAACTGTGGAGAATTCTCTGGAAGTCTCTCAAGCTCAAGGTGTCCAAACTCAAAATGCCAAAATTTAGCTGAGAATAATAGCCCATATAGTGAAGGCGCGGAGCCAGTGAGTAGGACGTTGAGTTTCTTACTACAAAAAGATGTTGAAGCACAGAGATATGAGTTGTCAAGAAAGGAATATGAGTCAACAAGCTTTAGAATCCAGAACCTTGAACAAGAGCTGTTGTGCTTGAAGAAGAGCCTTCAAATGCAGCATAATTCAAAGAGAGCAGAACCAATGCCAACCAAACCACAAACCACAAAACCATGTGGCATGGAAAGTAGATCACTAAGCAAGAAGAGAAACCCACTTGGACAAGTTACAGGTTGCATTGGTTCTGTGAATCTTGCTTCACAAAGAAGGTATGCAAGTAGGCTACTGAAAGTTTTCCGCCGGATTACCTTGTTCGGAAGTAGAAAATCCAAGAGAAAGCCAAGCACACCTGGCACAGTAGCCAAATCTGCATAGTAAAAAAATCACAGGCAAAAAATTGTATGATAACACAAGTAAATGAAAGTTACATCAATTACATTGTGCTAAAGTGCAGTATAAATATATAAGATTAAAACTATTACCAATGCCTCATGAGAAAATGAAGAGAAATATCAACCAAGAAAGTAAAGATGCAGAAGCTAAAAGAATGATAAAGACCATCAGTTCAATTTTGAAGCATACAACCGAAATGATGTGTTACTAACTGTGAACATTTGAAATTTGAAGAGCACATTTGAAACACAAGAAGAGAGACTTTGCTAGAAAGACATGAGCACTTAAAAAGGCAATGACCAGCAACCAGTTCATACTGTAATAATTAATTGATTCCTCCATCTCCAACACCTGAACTAAACCTGTATACAGCACTCATTAATCCATTCCCATCAAATTTCTTAACCAAGGGACTGGAGCAGCAGAACGCACTTGTTTTCTCAACAATTTACTACACCACTTATACCACAATTTACATAAAACAGTTACAGAAAATGAAGCAGTATACAATTCACATTCTTGAAGATAGGATCAATATGCCACTCAATCACAAAAGAGATGCAAATATTAAAACTCAAAACTAAGGTTTAGATTGAATGCTTTTTCAACACAGTATCAAAATTATGCCACTACAATGCTAAGAAAATATCCTATGGAGGTTTCTCAATAAATTGAGGCATACAGCAGAGAAAAATCTAAATTCTAACAAGTAACAGCCGCTATCACAAGCATATGAAAGCCAATTAACAACCTAATCAAAATCCAATAAAGGAAGTGTAAACGTTTCCAAGCACAAAGACAATTAGTGAATTACTGAATGGACAAGATGTCAACACTAGGTAAGCATCTTTGTAACATTCACTATCAGAAGAAACATGAAAGCCAGCGTCCATGGACTAAAATAGTCTTTAAGCCACATGATGCCAGACTTCAAACCGCAAAAGCAATATGACGAAACTCTTCTTTGAGCACTGCCAATTGTCTCCAGCATTAGACCATTGATGATGTTAGTCAAAATGAAAGTTTTACTTCGTAACCACTCCACTTGGAACATCACTTGATGCTGCTTTGGCAGCTGAAGAATCACTGTCATTAGCCGAATGAGAGAGCTTTGGATCATTTTCCTCATTAGTTGCATCAGAAGGCTGCAGATCATTAGCCTCTCTAGTTTTAGGAGGTTGTGAATCCCCCTCCTTAGTTGTATCAGAAAGCTGAGAGTCCTTCCCTTCTCTGGTTGCATTCTGAAGTTGCAAGTCCTTCCTATCTTCAGTTGCATCAGAAAGCTGTGAATCCTTCCCCTTATTAATTGTGTGCACAAGCTGTGACTCCTTTCCCTTTTCAGCTGCCTCCTGAAGCTGCAAGTCCTTTGCCTCTTTGGTTGAATCAGGAAGTTGCAAGCCCTTTGCCTCTTTAGCAGCATCAGGAAGCTGTGCACCATTCCCCTGTTTAGTTGCATCACAAGGCTGTGAGCCCTTACCTTCCTTTGTTGCATTAGGGAGCTGTAAGCCGCTCTCTTCTTCAGTTGTTGCATCAGAAGGCAGTGAATCCTTACTGGCAATGGTTGCATCAGGGAGCTGTGAGACACTCCCTTTTTTAGTTGCATCAAGAGGCTGTGAGACACTCCCTTCTTTAGTTGCATCAGGAGGCTGTGAGACACTCCCTTCTTTAGTTGCATCAGGAGGCTGTGAGACACTCCCTTCTTTAGTTGCATCAGGAAGCTGTGAGTCCCTTGTGTCTTTAGTTGCATCAGGAAGCCGTGAGTCCCTTGTGTCTTTAGTTGCATCAGGGAGATGTGAGTCTGTTGAATCTTGAATTAGATCAGAGAGCTGCGAATCATTTGCTTCATTAACAGTTGCCTCATGAAGTTCTTGGTCATTGACCTTGTTTGTTGTGTGACAAGGCTTAGAGCCATGAACCTCACCAGTTGTTTCCTGACAGAGCTGTGACTCTTCTACCTCATTAGTTTGACCATGAGCCACAGAATCATAAACCTCTTCCATTGTTGCATCGCAGTCTTGTAAATCCTTTACCTTATTGTCAGGTGCATTACAAGGCTGAAAGTTGTTAACATCATCAGCTGTATTGCTAAGATCATCAAGATCATCGGCCCTGTTCACCACAACATGCAGCTCTGCAGTATTGTCCTCATTAGGTGTAAGACACAGCTGTTGGGGATCAACCTCACCATCTGCCTGATGTAATTGTAATACGCGAACATCATCCTCTGACTGACGTAACTGTAATTGATCCACCTCAATAACTGCACTGTAAAACTGAGATTGGTCATCCTCGCTGCCTTCGTAAAATTCCATAGGATCATCCTTCCTCCTGCGTTTCATGGAACCCTTTCTCCTTACCCTTTCCTTACCCCTAGACCTTTTCCCAAGTTCTATTTGTGGGACAGCAGATGGTGTGTCAGGACTTCCAGCCTGGTCCCTCAAACAGTCCTGTGCAATAAATCTGATTCTTGTAATTGATTCAAATTGTTGTCCATCCAATCCTTTTGTTGAGAATGAATCTGCCAAGTAGGCAATTTCTCGTAAACCAGATATCTGCAACAATTAAAGAAAAAACCGTAAAATAATGTATTGTGTGCAACTGAAAAAGGGTAGAAAAAGCACGCATAAAAGTTTAACATAGACCCACCGTCCTTTGGAACTCGGATGACAAGGATATAGGCCTCCCTACAACTTTACGGGTAATTTTCGAGTACCATTGCATGTATTCGATTTCATCTACTTCATCATCAACATTTACAATGTAGAGTTGACGGTCTGACCATTCATTAAGTTCTGATTCCATTTTCCCAGACAAGTCTACCCCACCATCAACTCCTCTGCTCTTTCTTACCCATCGTGCCACATCTTCAGGGATTGGTTGAGGCATACCATATTGCCTTAGACAACGATCAGGGAGATGTCTCTCTGCCTTGTCAAAGCATATTAGCATTGTCTTTGATCTTCCCAAAAATAATGTCCTTTCGATGTATTCTGGTATTACGGTCTTGTCAATATATTTATATGGAAGCCACTCCACCTACATATGAACAACATGCCAATTGGATTAGCTCCTTGTGCACAGCAAAAGAGTAACAAGACATTACTAACAGTCTGAAAAAAACAAGGGAAACCTACATCACTTGGTTTCAACGAATCCAATGCCTTGCGGTAAAAAACTACATCACGGTTTGTTGTTGGCCCACTTTGTTTCCCCTTCCACCTAAGCACATATGGAAAATGATCATGGATGGGATCCCGATTGAGCTTTGGTCGACCAATATTCAGATGAAAGTAACTCCAACACTGCAAAGAGCAAAAACAAGTCAAGCCACTATTCTAGGCCATAAACATAGGATGAGAACAAATGACTAAAAGATAAATCCTCCCGTCATCTTATCCCATCCAAATAAATAAAGGCAGCCAATAAATAAATACCTGTAGAAGGGTCAAACAACCACAAATGGTACTTTGAGATTTGACACATGCGTTGCCAAGTGCTCTATATAAGAAGGCCAATGCTGCTGCCCCCCATGCAAAATTCCCAGATTCTTCAAAATTTTCAAACAGTGGAAGGTACATAACAGGAACTTTATTCCCAGTGGTTGTGGAGAATATTGTACTTCCAACAAGGTAGAGAAGATAAGCACGAGTGCACCGCTCAATCTCTTCAGTCGGAGCATTTTCAGGACACTGCGAAAAGAACTCCTTCAGCCAACTTAATTTTACCATCCCACCACTTGCATAGCTTGAATCAGGCGATTTCCCTAGAAGCCTTTCACAAACTGAACTGCAAGTTGTATGTGTTAAACCAATAACAGGCTTCCCATCAATTGCCAATCCCAACAACAGTGCAACATCTTCAAGAGTAACAGTCATTTCACCAACCCCAAAGTGAAACGTATTTGTTTCCCTTCTCCACCTCTCAACTAGTGCCGAAATGAGAGGATTATCCAAACTAATAGCAGGAATCTTTCTCAAATACCCAAATCCAGCTTTCTCCACCAACTCTATCTGTTTTGGATTTAACTTCCATTCACCCAATTTGGAGGTGTGCTCATGGCATCGAAGTGCACCACGTTCCTATACACATTTTCACATAAAAATTCTTGTCACACAAACAATTAAGCAACTTCACCGATGAACAAATAGTTACATATCCATTAGTAACATAAAAAATATTTCTCTAAGTATCCCTTAACAGGACGAAAAATAATCACTTAATAATCTTGAAGCAAAAGAAAACACGTGTACATATGTTCATTAACATATACAAATATATTTGAGTAAAATGTAAGCTCTTTAGTGCCATAAGGTAGACATAATGTCATCAGGGCAGAATTATTGATCGAAATCCCTCTTAACAGTCGAAAATCACATAAAAACATGAGTGTAACTCCAAATATATAGTTAAGAGAATTTGTGTGAATGTAAGCATTACCTGACCATCCCAAACCGCAGCAGAAACATGCTTATCTTGATCATATAGCACAGAGCCATCAATTGGCCCAGGATTCGCATCCATATTTAAAAAAAAAAAAAAAAAAACTGCAACAAATGCAACAAAATAATAAGCAAAATAAGTAAATAAATAAATATTGAGCTCCATCAAAGTAAACACTCACTCTCACCTATCCATTCTCATATATCCTCAAATCCAAATTCCCACTTTCATCTCTCAAATACAATTTAATTTCACCAACAATTCTCATTTTAAATGCACCAATTCACCACAATTATTAATAATTCACTAACGCCATTCACAATTACATCACTCTCCTAACTCTATGATTTCAAAACCCTAACTGTAAAGAGAAAAGTTTCTTTTTTTTACTTTGTTGTTGCCGCGAAAGAGAAAAGAAAACAGAAAAAAATTTAAAACGACGACGGAGAAGAGTGCAACGAAGAAGAACGATGAAGAGAAACTTTACCTAACAAAACGACGCCGGAGATGTAAAAATTTTTCTTTCACCGATGAGGAACTCTCAAAACGACCGATGGACAGTCGTTGCGACTTTGAGAAACACACCGTTTATGGGTTCTCTTTTTTATCCAACTGTTGTATACACGTGTCAGTGTTTTGTTATTTTAATAAAATAAATTTATTAATTATTTTTTTACATTAATTATCATTATTTTAGTGCAAGAAAATATACCATTTGATTTTTGCAGCTCCCTACAAGGTAAAATTAGAGTGAAATATCAACAAAATTAATTATATACCAAACGTTAATCATTATTTATTTATCATGGTTTTATTTTTCTCACATTGTTGAATTTTATTTTTTTTTACCTTTATTTATTTTAGTTTCATTCAGTTAATTTTTTAAATTTATTTAATTTTGGTAGTCAATAAATAATTTTTGGGAGAATAATATTTTACTTGTTATTATCAATTTTGAATACTTATAAATCACATATTCTTAAGTATAATAAAATATTAAGTATAATCTATAGTTATTTTGTTTTTAATAAAGTAAAATTTACTTTGTTAACAATTACAATTAGATGAAAATAATACACTTTCATCCTATGATAATAAAAAATAAAGTAAATATAAAATAAATAAAAAATAAAATAACCGTAGAATTTATTTAAAATTTCTCTATAAGTATACTATTGAAATCAAACTAATTTTCTTACTATAAAACAAAAAATATATATTTTAATAGAGTCGTTGTCAGGAAAATTTGTATTTAATTTAATTATCCTTATATTTTAAGTGCTAAATGTTAAGATTTGATTTAGCTTGATTTATGTAATTGTGTATCAGATCTTCTATTTAAAGAAAGTCTCTCTATGTATTGTATGTAATTAGCCATTAATTTAGGTTATTAATTTGTTAGTTTCTTTTTGTAAAAAGCTGTATAT
>CATIWO010360143.1:0-13641 GCA_949673435.1 Macaranga tanarius | reverse complement strand
TATTTTTGCAGGAAATAAGCAGCAGCAGAAGAAATGAATTAAGCACATATAAGAAGAGGTCCAGATGTTACCAATTGTAGTTACCAAGTCAATATGACCTCAACACATGTTCAAGTAGACTCAATAAACAATTCTAAAAATAATTAAAGAGTAGAATGAATGAGATTTAAATAAAAGCTAAAATAAAGAAATGAAAATTTACTTAAAATCGAACAAGAAGTTAGTTTGGCCCTCAGAAGTGACGTTTATGTAGTTCCTTTTTGTCTCTGAACTTCGGACTCTATCCACCTTCTTCATTTTTGTCTTTCTTTTTAGCTTTCTTTTTTATGCTTTTTGATAATCTTTTTCTCTCTTTTTTTTGATCATCCTCCCCCTCCCTGTTTTTGTTCTTCTCTTTCTTTTTATAGGGTTCTAGGAACCCTAAAATCCTGTCCTCTCTCCTGTTAATGCAGGAGAGAGGCTGCAGAACGTGGGTCTTCCCACGTTTTGCCATTAAAGCTCATTTAATTTTTTTCTGTTACAGAACAAAGAGGTGCCGCCTCTATGATGATAGAGGCGCCTCCTCTTGCATGGAGAGGCGGCGCCTCTGGGCTTTTTACAGCCCAAGAGGCTTGGTCTGATGGGCTCGGCCCATTAGACCAACCGGGCCTGACTTTTCTGGGCTGAGCCTTTCTTTTAATTAATCAGAAATCTTAAAAGTGTTTAGAGTCCAGTTCTTCGACAATTGGGTTTTAGCTGCCATCTTTCATCATTGGGTTTTTATCTCGTGGGCCGGATCAGACCATGTGTCCACAATTCAAAATATCTGTTAATCATATAGAATCGAGCAGAAAATGAGGTGGACTGGAAATTGAGCAGAAAACCAATAATTTTACCAATGCAGTAATTAAAAATGAAATGTGTAGTCTTTAATACCATAAAGCCATTTACCATTTGGTTAGAATTGTTTGATACAGTTTTATCTTATAGTTTGCTGTTCTTTTCTCTTTCTATTTATATACTATAAAGAAAATCAAAATGTTAAAATAAATATTTTAATAATATCATTTATTATTTCTTTTATTAATAACTGAAATAATAGTATAATAATGCCACAAATATCAAACATCTTCTAGCTAATATTTGATTCACAAGTACAGTTACTATCAACTATTCTTATAGTTATGCCAGCGCACCATTGACTTAGTAGCTAAGGTTTTCACAGCTTTTCTCATAAAAAGAAATTATTCTTATGGTTATTACATTTTATATTTAACAAACTAATTTCTCCATTTACTCTTTACTAGTCCCTCCTTCTTGATCAGTTCTCATTTTTTTTTTCTTAAATTTATTAGAAAACTCAATAAATCTACTCATGAATTATAGTTTAATGGTATCAAATTCAGTTTTTATTTTTTTTCTTATATTTATTGGAAAATTGGCGAAATTTATTAATGAACTTAGTTTAGTGGTATGGAAATAATCTTTTGGACTGTATTGGTACCCAATCAAGCTTTTATTTATCAAAAAAAAAAAGGAAATCCAATAGGTTTAGATTGCTTGAAAATGAGACCTAAGAATTTGTATCAGTATTACAAATAAAAAAATATATATATAAAAAAAAGAGCAACTAAATGAACAAATCCTGGTAGCTGTGCTTAGTGTTTATTAATTCTGATACATACATGCATTAACATTAAGGTTCCCTTTTTATTCTTGTTAACAAATAAAAGCTGCAAAATCTATGAAACCAGAAGAATAAAGGAAAAAAAAAACAGCATAAAGCAACAAAAGGAAGCTTAGAATCAAAGTTAAACATATATACTACATCACACAAACAACATCTTTCTTCTTCCTTGTGTAACAAAACATGAACAAGCTTCATGCCTAATTAACATGTACATGCAAAAATTATATACTGAGTGGAGCTACATTTATGTTATTAACAAGTAACAATGCAATCATGTGATTGAAAATTCTGTCTGCAATCTTAGCCATGAGGAGGAAGAAACCAAAATATTCTCTTCCATTTCTCTATATTAAAATCACAAATTTAGAAGAAGATATATGTGATTGAAGCTACCATATAATTAGTACATTTTTCTTAGAAATAATTTTGCTGTCGCATGTCATGAAGATACTGCAGCTTCCTAGTTCCAATCCAGTAAAACTCCCCATTCTTGAATTGGGTCATAGTCATCAAAAGCATTCATCAAATTTATCACCACTATCATCTTCTTCTTTATATAATTCTTCAAGAAAATTATCTATATTGAATTCACATCAGCAACCTCAATATCCCATCTCATTATCCCCTCCAATAAATCAAGTAAAATTTTATGTGCACATTATTTAGTATTCTGTTTTTTTCCTCAAAATTATGCAAGTTGGTTTGAATTTGAGAGTTCATTTTTATGGCAGAGTGTTGCAGCCATTGTATTCGGAGACGGATCAGAGTCTAGGCTATATCCATTGACAAAGAGAAGATCAGAAGGGGCTATTCCTATAGCAGCAAATTACAGACTCATTGATGTAGTTATAAGCAACTGCATTAACAGTAACATAGGCAAGATATATGCCATTACACAATTCAATTCTACTTCTCTCAATTCTCACCTCTCAAGGGCATATAATGGAATAGGCCTTGGCAAAGAAGGATTCGTTGAAGTAATAGCAGCCTATCAGAGTCCTGAAGACAAAGGCTGGTTTCAGGTATTCTTTACATTCATCATATATATATTTACACTTCACATGTTTTAATTCCTGTCTACTTGACTCTGTTTCTCAGGGAACTGCTGACGCTATGAGAAGATGTTTGTGGGTACTAGAAGAGTTTCCTGTGACTGAGTTTTTGGTCCTTCCTGGGCACCATCTCTACAAAATGGACTATCAGAAACTAGTTGAGGTGCACCGAAGTAGCCAGGCTGATATAACCATTGCTGCTTTGAACTGCATTAGAGAACAAGACCCAGGTTTTGGAGTACTGAAAGTGAATTCACAAAATAAAGTTGTAGAGTTTAGTTTGAGGCCACACAAGGAGCCAATTATTGTCAACTCAGTAAGTTGATACATCAGCAACATTGTTATGTGAAAATCTCTTTTTGGGTTGTCTGCAGAATCTTTAATACATCCTTTAATTGCAGGCAAGAAACTCCAGTGATTCCATTTATAGCGAATTTTCAAGTATGGGGATCTACCTTGTTAATAGGGAGATTATGACAGAGCTTCTTGACAGCTACTCTCCTGAGGCAAATGACTTTGGAACTGAAGTGATACCTGCTGCAATATCTGCAGGAATGAAGGTTAATTTACATTGCTAATCATGTAGCTCTCTCTTTTCTTCGATTTCTTGTTTGAAATAAATCATTCAACAATGCATCTATGTATACACATACATTCACTTCCCTATACAGATTCTTTTCTTCTGTCCAAAGAATAAACCTGTTCTGCCATTTACTTTACTTAGCTGCAACTTCAAAGCATGAGAAGATTCTCTTATTCTGTGCAAATGACAGGTTCAAGCTTATCGATTCCATGGTTATTGGGAGGATTTAAGAAGCATTTCAGCATTTTACCAAGCAAACATGGAGTGCACAAAGAGATCAAACATGGGTTATAAGTCAGTAATTTTAATACCAGTAAGGGTGGAAAATATAGTGCCAGTACAATGAGCTTAAGCAAAAATACATTCTGCCTATAATTCACCTCTCTGCAACTAACAAAAACTTTCAACTCTTTCTAGCAGCTTTTCTGATAGAGACTCTCCTTTATACACCATGCCACGGTATCTGCCTCCAACTACTATAAGTGATGCTGTTATAACAGATAGTGTCATTGGAGATGGCTGCATACTCAATGTAAGATTTAGCATTATATCCGTTAGCCCTTAGTTTCTACACTAAAATTTTAATCACAACCATACACACAAGTGCTAGAAACAAGAACTGCGTAAATATAGCAATAAAGCGGTGTGATAGAGCCAAGATGAGTCAAAAAACTGTCAAGTTCAAGTTCTGACTCAACTCTAAAATTAGTTGTTCAAAATTTAACTTGAACTCGATTTATTTATTTATTTATTTATTTTAGTTTGAACTCAATCGATCTCGAACTTGGCTCAACTAATTATATACACTTATAAAATTTTAAATATAGATTTTGAAATATTTGAATTCGACTTGAACATGAACTCGACTTGGTTCTATAAGTCTCAAATTTTTGAATTTTTTTCAAGTTAATTTCTTAGTAGCTTACCAGTCAATTTGATTTGGTTATACCCTTGTTGGCGTCAAAGGAACTCATTATGAAAATTGCACACTGTTACTGAACTTTTTCTCTTGGGGGCTTTTGCTCTGGCTTCCTGGAAATTTATTTTGCACCTTTCCAAGAATAGAGGTGTAAGATCAAAGGAACAGTTGTTGGCATGAGGACAAGAATTGGAGATAGAGCCATAGTTGAAGATTCAGTGATCATGGGTTCTGATATATATCAAGTAAGAGGCAAAGAGTTAACATTTTATTCTTTTTCCTGACTCATTTGTTTCCAACATGACATTATTCTAACAGAAGTGTATGTATTAAACAGAAAGACCATATTCAGAAGAGTGGCATGGATGGAAAGGGCATGAACATTCCAATTGGAATTGGTGATGATACTCATATAAAGAAAGCTGTAATAGACAAAAATGCAAGGATTGGCAGAAATGTGATGGTATGAAAATTCATGAGCATTACAATTCCAATTAGTGAAATTCTTGTATGTACCTAGAATATTACACACAACCACTGCATATCTGACACATACTTTAAATATTTTTTATATTTAACTAATAAAAATATGACGCATATATCATATTTTACAAATTTAACAATTGGGTATAATATATTCAAAGTAGGTAAAATGTTTCATTCTAATATATTTTAAAACATTTTCAATCAGTGTTCTTTTTTTTTGGTTCATTTAAAGCCCTGAGGGCTTCTGGGAGAGCGGGGGGAGGGGAAACAAACTCCGCCCTTCTACCTAGATATCCGTTATTAATCCACACGGAAAGGGTGTCTTCACAAGAGGGCAGGGTGGATCCAAGGGATAAATCCTTGAGTTTGTTAACCTGAGACCCACCCTCGGTGTGGCCAAGGGCCACACCACCCCATCCACCTGGATGGGGCATTCAGTGTTATTCAGTACACATATAGTTCATATTGATATTATATCAATGCCCTGGTGTTTGAACAGATCATTAACAAGGACAATGTGCAAGAAGGCAACAGAGAAGCTAATGGCTACATAATCAGTGAAGGAATAGTGGTTATCCTACAGAGTGCAGTGATCCCTGATGGCAGCATCTTATGATAATAAAAGAATGGTTATTTTTCATTTCTTCTTCTTTGGTTCCATGATGATTAAAAAATAAAATAATCGTGTACGTTCAAAGTAAAATTGTACCAATGCATCATTTAAAATGTCACTCAAAACAATATAGTTGATGTTGAACAATTAAATCGTATTTGTTCAAATGATTTTGAACCATTGTACAATTCCACATTTTTTACAAAAAATAATGGAATAATAAGTTCTTTCAAGTACCCTTTTCCGTATTTTTGCCCACATTCAATTCAAAACATTCTACAATAGGGAAAAGGGTCAAATTGGACCCTCAACTTTGAGCTAAATCTCACATTATGTTTTCATTTAGACCTTCAAATATTAAAAGTGGCTGAAATAGGACCTTCCATTAAGGGATAACAACATTGTAAGTCCTAAAAGAAATTACGTTTTTTCAATTAAATTCTATAATTCTAAATCATTACAATCGAGTCCTAAAATAATTTAAAACACAAATCGTTAGTCCTAAATCGTCAAACGTAACTGAAGATCATGATGTGGTAGACAACATGCACTTAATATTAACATGTCACCATCCATGTAACCTGCCTTTTGCCACGTTGTCCCCCACAATTGAAGGACATCCACGTCAGATTTCCACTAATTAATATGTCACCATCCTTTAGCATGTCACCAACCAGCTAGGGTATTGTTGCTCTTTTTAAAGGAACAAAGTGCTCTTTTTGAGCTGAAGATCAAGTAAAGTATTTGAAGAGAAGGGCAAACCGAAGGAGTTGAAGAGCAAAGAAGTAAAGTGTTAAGATGATTGTAATTGTGGCTAGAGGTGTGTCATAAGAACATCATGGACTAAAAAAAATCCTGGGAGAAGATTCTTAAATTGCAAGAAGGCAGATGTAAAGTTATCCTTCCCAAAACTCTTACATATTAATGGATGCACATCTAAAATGAATAACTTTCTGCACATCTCTCACAACTGAATGTATTTTTGATTTTTGACTTGTAGGGAGAGATAGGATGTCAGTTTTTTGAGTGGATTGATCCACCAATGTGTGGAAGATCAAAACAAATTATCCCAGGCTTACTGAGGAGGATTACTGTATATGAAAAAGAGAATGGAAGGTTGAAGAGATTGAATAAGAGGCTAACTTTATTCTGTGTGATTTCATGGTTTATCATTTTGATAATGTGGTACTGTTAAAGTGTTATGAGTTAGGCTAAGGAGTGTAGCAATTAGGTTTAACTAAATGTAATAACACTACTATTTATAGTGTTAGTGACTTCAATATGTAACTTATTGTAGATATTATATGAAGTTTTGATGAATGGATGAACTATATATTTCTATGCACAATACTGAAAAAATATGGTGAGTATTGAATTTTTTACATTAGTAATGTGAAGTAAAATAATTAGATCAGTACTTGTAATATAATAAGTGAAAATTCATACTAATTAATATGCATTTAACAATAACTTTAAACAAAACAAAGTCTTCAATATGCTTTTTTTAGTCTAACATTCAAAATATAATTAGATCAAAATAAATAGATCAATAACTTTTTCCATCATTATCTGCCTAACAAAAAGAGGCTTTGTTCCATCAACCTCCAACATTTTGGTATTATACAAAATGGTATTAAACCTCCATCTCCAATGGCTAACAATGGCATTATACAAAAAGATAAAATACTGTCCCAATTTTCCTAAACATAGCTGGTCTTCTCTTTAGCCTGAGATTCCTGTGTCTGGCAAAATGGCTGAGACTCTGGTTCTGGCATATTAATATATTAGAATGACTGGAATGGCATACTGGCACTTGTAGTTGGTTGTGGAGAAGTAACACTGGCACTAGACACACCAGCTTGAGCTTTCATTGCACTACGACAAGTTACAAATTATGCTCTCCAACGTATAGTTGCACTATCGTTAGAACGTGCAAATGAGCCATAACTGATGACATTTGCACTTCTAGTTCCAGGCTGTAACATTAATCACATTCACAATAAAAAAACTGAATAACTTATAATAAATGATCAACCACAGTTAATATCCATACAACTTTATCACATAATAATTGTGAATATTAATGATGCCTTTGGCAAAAAATAGCATAAAAGCTTACATTTATGATGGTAGAGTTTGTATTATGCAGAGTCTATATTCCAACTCCTACAGGTTTCTTCCTTTTGTTTCCCATGTTTGACAGATTATTAATGGATTTGTACAGCTCTGAACTTGACTTTCTTTTTGATTGTTGACCTCTCATTTTCATCCCACCACTTGAAGTAGCTTCTTTACTAAATTGCCTCCTCTCTTGAATAACTATACCCCTAGACCTCAATTGCCTAACAAACATATCTTCTTTGACGTTTGTCTTACTTCTTGTATTCCTTGAGGTGGGACTAGTACCGACAATCTTTTTCTTTCCCTTTAACCACATAAAAAATCCACCATTATTGTACACTAATCCTACTAATGCATCACAAATAAACAAAATACATTACTGATTATATCCCATATGCAACATTAAAAAGAAAGACCAGTACTAGCAATTTTTTACCTTATCCTGAACTTGAGCCCTGCTGTGTGTAATTGGTTCAGACCTGCTTTGTGGAAGAGGTTGAGACCTGCATTTATTGGCCTTAAATGGGGACCTGTTGTACTTGCCAATGGGCTGAGATGTGCTTTCATGACCATCAGCTAATGTACTATCCATATTGCTTCTCTGTTCATGCATAACATCAGGATTGCAGGTCTTCTTTTTAACCTATAATTGAATGACCATCACTTCATGAGTAATAATTCAATAAAAAATTGAATAAATAAATAAAAGTTAAGTGTAAGATACCTGTAGCTTATGTGGTCTTTCCCCTCTAGCTCTGAGTTGTTCTTTCTCTAGTGTTTTTCTAACTGGACAGGTTGCTCTATTGTGATCCTTCTTAAAATAGTATTGACATGTCATTTTTCTTCCTCTTTTGATCAACCTCCCATTGCTACCAACTTCAAACTCATCTTTTATTCGATTTTATTTTAGGTCTACCCAGCATCTTCTTAAATGGAGGTGGTTTTATTGGTGGCTCAGTAGTTATAGGCCAGAATTTTTCACCATTTAATATGCTAATTATGAAACTGTAAGACCTCAAATATGTTTCCTTTGAATACCAATCATAAACATAATCTTCAGGTTGTTCTTGACTATCAACGATGGCACAAATAGCATGGCAATAGAGGATTCCAAACAGCTTTCAATAGCCACATGCATAAGTTCTATTTTCTAGATTAACTATATATGTGTCATTGTAATGTGCAACTTCATACCCAACTGATCCATTCCACAATATGGAGCATTTCCAACTCTCCTCTTTGTTGTAATGCAGCTTTCTCCTGATCCTAGGTCCTAAATCCCCAATCCACTTTCTTGTAATATCCCTATTAAACTGCAACCTTTTCATAACCAGTTTTCTTATATCTTCAAGACATGAATAAATATTTTTAGTCCTTGCACAAACTATCCTACCATTGAAAGCCTCACATAAATTATTGTTAGTCAACTCACATTGTGTCTCTGTTTGAAAGAATTCCCTGCACCAGAACTGAGGATTGTATTTCATCATATCATCATACGCCTTCTGTGATATATTTGCCATTACTGCCATTTGAAGCTTGAAATCTTCCTTGTTGTTAGCTTTCACACATATCCAATATTATTTCTCAAGGCCTTTTCCTTTGTGATTCTTTCTCCAGTTACAAAATAAATGTCTGGCACACCATCTTCTCTCATAATCAGGGCATAATTCATATATTGCTGACATCAAACCCTTCAAAATAACATAAAACAATTGGTTATAACTAAAACAAATGTGATAACAAATAAGTGATAACAAAATGGCATTAAACTTAAAAAGATTGAACAAATGAATACATACCTTGCATTGATCAGAAACAAATGTCCAACCTGCTCCCCTTCCAATGCCAATATCCATTTGTAATATCTGAATAAACCACTTCCAATTATCCTTATTCTCCACATTCACAACTCCCCAAGCAATTGGAAATATTTTATTATTTCCATCTCTCCCAATAGCTGTCAAGACTTCACCCTTCAACACACCCTTTAAAAATGCACCATCCAATCCTACAACTCTTATATAGCCTACTAAAAACCCCCCTCTTACATGTATCAAAAGAAATATATATTCTCTTGAAACTGTCATCATCATTCATCTCTAATAAAGCTATGTTTCCTTCATGTGCTCTCCTAATCTCCAAAACATATCTCCATAATTTAGCAAATTCATCAACAACATTACCTTTCAACTTCTCATAAATAATCTCTTTTACTCTCTAACATTGCACTGGGTTCACCTCCAACTTCATATCCTTTTTCACCATCTCTTACAATTCATGTACTTTTAATGTTGGTATACTTGGAAACTTATCCAGAAGAAAATCAGCTAGCTTCTTATGGGTAAATCTACTACACTTGTTCACAGGGTTGCAGTTGTGCTCTTCAGTGTATGCTACAACCTGAAATGCACCAGTTTTACTATCTTTGGCACCTGAAATGTACCATAAACATTTAAGCTTCTTGCATCTCATCCTAACATAGCCTTGAGTGTTCTTAGTGAACTTTAAATCCACCCTTTCAAATATTGAGTACCCACTTAATGCTTCTTTAAACTGAGTTACTCCTTCAAATGTAATACTAGGTGTAAAGATAACCCTAATGCATCTTGAATTGTATGCTATAAAGTTTTTCTTTTTTCCGCCACCTGTTAATGCTTTTTCTTCATCACTGTTTACATAACTACAATCAGATGAGTCAATGTATTCAGTCTCATACCATGCATCTACATTTTCTGCATTAACAGTTTGCTTAGCTCTTGTATCATTAGTCCCATTCAAGTCTGTCTCAGCACCTACATCCATATACTTTCCTTTGTATAAGTTTTTCAAATTCTCCCTAGCTTCCTATAGCTCTGGTCATCACCATCAGACAAGTACTCTTCATTGACCTCAATAAACTCTTCTTCTGCATCACTTACTTCTTCATCTAATCGAAACTTATTACCATTTAATTCACCATCTGACTGACCCTGAATTTTATTTAATTCAGTTACACCTACCTCACCAACTTCACCAAGTTCATCTAATTCATTTATCTATATATCATTCAAAAAGTTAAAGTTCCAACTATCATTTACACCATCACCCTGTGACCGAGACCCACTTGCACCTTCTAAACTATTATCCTTGATAATATAGATATCTACTTCCTTTCTCTCATTCAACTCAGACAACAACAAATAAGTTGTTACATCATCATACATAATTTGCAAATCTCCCTTATCTAAATTCCTAAAGTATATTTTGAAAGATCATATCTGCTTCAGTTTTTCTTTAGTATAATCTACTAAGCACCAATACCCCAAATGATCAGTGTCCACTATCTGACAGAAGTCATCCCCTCCTTCATAAATGTTATTCACTAGTCTACCTCCAAAGTGCCAAACCAGACATGCATCCATTGTAATAAGTACTCTACCAACCTATGAAACCACAACAATTTAGCAAATCAGTAACCTATCAAAATATAGCTTAATGTCTAAATCATGTTTGTATAAAAAAAGTCATTAACAAACCATTACCAAAAAATCATCTCCATTAAATGAGATTAACACTAAACCCAATAGTAAACCCAACATTTATTCTTTTTAATGCAAAAAAAAAAAAACAAAGCTTACATACCTGGTTATAGCACCACCATACATGTTCCCTCTCAAATACTATAATGTTGATTCTGTGGACCACAACACACTTTTCTAAATAAGACAAAGCTTGATTCTTTATGCAGATAATGGTTTTTTTTTTTGCAGACAATGAAAGAGAAGGTTCTATGTCCTTTTCTCTTCATTGATGTCTTTTTAGAAAATACTAACCCTAATTGTTATTAGTGGAAGTTTGATGTGGAGGCTCGTCCTTCGTGGCAGAATGGTCAGCCAACATTGTATTGCGTGGTTGCTGACATCGTTCAATGTAATCCAGCCTGGCTACCACGTTATTGGATTCTGTTACGTTTGAGAAAATAGGACTAACGGTTTATGTTTTAAATTATTTTAGGACTCGATTGTAATGATTTAGAATTATAGGACTTAATTGAAAAAATGTAACTTCTTTTAAGACTTGCAGTATTGTTATCCCTTCCATTAACAACACACTCAATCACCATTAAAATTTAATGATGCGGTGTAGTGGATCCCACCATACTTATGAGATAACGCCTGCAAAACGAGACATTATACAGTGGTCCTGACCTATAATGAGTTGGAAGGTCAAACCAATCAAAATTTGATATTTAATTGAAGTGATAAAAACTAAAACCTAAAGAGCACATGGATGAACCCTAAATGGCTTTATATTATTGGCTTGGCCTTCAAACTCATCATGGGACAGGATCATTATAAAATTTCTCCTTCAAAACCCCTCCTTTTCACATTTCAACTTGATAAAAAGTACACAAAAGTATGAGAACCAATGGTTGGCTGCCACATTACCTTTTTCAATTCTAAAATAACCAAATACTAACTTTTACTTGATTAATTCAATTTGGCTTTTTTTTTTTACCTACATTAAGAAGCAAGTATCTGTTAAAAAATATATTAGTAAGCAAGTATGAGGCTAATTTTTAATTTTACCTTAGTAAATATTCTCAAATAAATTTTGGTGTTTTAATTAATTTATATTTTAAATATTAATACTATATCAAATTATAATGGTAAAATTAATTTATAAATAAAATATAACAAATACAATTAATTGACTATTTTTAAAACATTATAAATTTATCTTTAAAATTATTTAGTTATAATAAAATTAAATATATGTATAAACTTAATTTATTATAAGTTTATTTTAAATATTAATATCATATTAAATTTTAATGGTAAAATTATTCTTTATATAAACTATAAAAAATACAATTAGTTGGTTATTTTTCCAAAAGCTGTCTCTTCCTCACTATGCCAAATAAATTTATAGTGTTTTGAAAATATAAATTTATAATATTTTAAAAATAGTCAATTAATTGTATTTTTGATAGTTTATATACAAAATAATTTTACCATTAAAATTTGATAGAATATTATTATTTGAAATATTACGAAATGAATTAAACCACCAAAATTTATTTGAGAATATTTACTAAGGTAAAATTAAAAATTAGCCTCATAAATATTACTAAATGAATTAAACCACCAAAATTTATTTGAGAATATTTACAAAGGTAAAATTTAAAATTAGCCTCGTACTTGCTTACTAATATTTTTTTAACAGATGCTTGCTCTCTAATGTAGGCAAAAAAAAAAAAATCAAATTGAATTAATCGAGTAAAAGTTTTTTTTTTTTTTAAAAAAAAAACATTAAACTTAGTAAAAGTTAGTGTTTGGTTAATTTAGAATTGAACAAGGTAATGTGGCAAATGTGAGGGGAGGTAGGGGTGTAACCGAGTCAAGTCTACTCGCAAGCTACTCGGAATCAACTCGAAAAAACTCGAAATTGACTCGATTATTATCGAGTCGAGTTCAAGCTCCTTAATACTTGACTTGATAGGCTCGCGAGCTTAATCAAGTCTAATCGAGTTTATGCATATTTATCTTTTTATTATTTTATTTTAATATAATTACAAAAATATCTTATCGAACCGAGTCGAGTTTGAACTTGAGTCGAGCTTAAATATTTAAAAATATATATTTTTAAAATTTTAAATAATTAATCGAGTCGAGTCAAGTTTTGAAAATGAAGCTCGATTGAGTTCGAGTTGAGTTTCGAGCTTCGAGTTCGAGTTGAGTTTCTAGCTTCGAGTTTTCAAATCGAGTCGAGCTCGAGTCTGGCACTGTATTGACTCGACTCGGCTCGATTACACCCCTAGGAGGAGGGGTTTTGCAGGTGTCACTTCATCAAGTGTGATGAGATCCACTGTGCCACATCATTAATTTTTAGGCTAAATGGTTAAATTGGACCCTCAACTATGGGCCAAAGTTAGCATTGGACCCTTATATTTTTTTTATTCCTAAATGGAACTTTATATGTCAAAATTGGCTCACATAAAACCCTCTTCTAAGTTGTAACAGAGATCCTAACTGACGTTAAATCCTATAGAGCTAGTGTAAGACCCCTAAAGAATGGCAAAGACTTGGTCGAGGATTTGGGCATTGCTCCTTGACATGGGTCAGGCCAAAATACACAAGCAATGTGCTGAGGATTTTATGGCAGCATGCAAGCTGCCAAGCTTAAGACTTGTGCTAGCTGAGTGAAAGTGTAGCA
>CATIWO010360019.1:0-10726 GCA_949673435.1 Macaranga tanarius | reverse complement strand
TTTGGTAATTGAATGTGGGGAAATGCGTTTTGGTGTTTAAAGTGTTCTTCATCTTAGGTGGACTGTACCTGCATAAACTTCTCAATATTCTCCAAATCATCACAAATTGCCAACCTCCTTCGTTGGACTTCAATCATACATTTGTTCATAATATCAATTTTAAAGAATGAATCATTATCAGAAGAATATTTCATACTTTGATAGATGTTGAACTTACAACTTTCCTCACTTACTCTTAAGGTTAATGTTCCATTATATACATCAATGATTGCCTTGGTAGTGTAGAGGAAATGCATACCAATGATTAATGGAACATCTTCATCTTCTTTAAAATCAAGAACAACAAAGTCCACTGAAAAGATGAATTTTCCAGCCCTTACAAGCACATCTTCAACTATTCCTTCTGGTTCCTTTACTGTCCTATCTACCAGTTATAAACAGATGTTTGTTAGTCTTGCTTCTCTTAGTCCTAATTTTTTGTAAATTGACAAAGGCATAAGGTTAATAGAAGCACCTGAATCACATAAAATTTTTTAAAATGATAAATTCCCAACAGAACATGGAATAGTAAGACTCCCTGGTTGCTTTTTTTTAAAGGAAGTTTGTTAGAAATGATTGCACTGCACTCCTTTGTAAGTGTAACTGTCTCGAATTATTACAACTTCTTCTTGTTGGAAATCAACTATTTTAAGAACTTTGCATACTTTGGAATCTGAGCTAGACATTCCACAAAAGGCATATTGATGTGGAGAGTTTTAAATCTTTCCAAAAATTTCACAAATTGCTGATCATGCTCCTTTTTCTTCAACCTTTATGGGTATGGTACTGGAGGTTCATACGGACAAATTGGTGGTGACTTTGTTTTCTCTTTATTTAGTACTTTTTGTTCTTCTAGTTCTTCAATCTTTTCGTCCTTTTGCTCTTTCTCTCCTTCCATCTCCTTTTCTTCATATTCCATGGTTGCTTTAGGGGTTTGAATCTCTTTGCTACTTCTCAAGGTGATAGCCTTCACTTGCTCTTTTGGATTCTTCTCTGTATTGCTCGGCAATGCACCTTGATTCCTTATTGATAAGGAATTTGCTAATTACCCCATTTGTACTTCTAGATTATGAATAGAAGATGAATGATTTTAGATCATTTGCTCCATCCTCTTTTGAGCTTCAACTTGCTGACTCATCTTTATTGACATTACATCCATGAATTTTTCCATTTTACTCTCCATTGAAGTTCTGGAGGATGAGCCTTTGTTTTGGTGAAATTGAGGTTGAGGTTGAGATTGTTGTGCATTCTACCCTCCAAATCCTAGTGGCGCTTGTGATCTCCACTAGTTGTTTCCTTGATTGCTCCAAGAGAAATTTGGATGGTTCCTCCAACTAGGATTGTAAGTGTTACCATTGACTTTGTTTTACGGCCCTTTGAAGTTGCCCACATAGTTGACACCTTCTGTAGACATTCCTTGCATTATTTGACATTCAATTGTAGGATGACCTCCTTAACATAGTTCACAAGAAGAAGACAATGTCGATATTGCATTAACATTCACTTTGTCCATCCTTTTTGTCAAAGCATCAAGCTTTGCATTCAACATGGTAAAATTGTCCACTTCTATTGCTCCAGCTTTCTTCGTAATGGTCCTCTCATTGGACATAAACTTTGTGTGTTAGCCATTTCTTCAAAGAGATCTAAAGCATCTTCTAGTATTTTGACATGATAGTACCTCCAGCTGCTGCATCAATGTTGACTCTAACTGCATGATTGGCTCCTTTATAAAATGATTGCACCAAATCCCATGTAGGAATCAATTGAGGTGGGCACTGCTTCTGAAGGTCTTTGAATCTTTCCTAGCACTCATAGAATGTTTCATCATTTCTTTGGAAGAAAGAGTTGATCTCATTTCTAATCATTAACACCTTTGCAGGTGGTAAGTATTTGTTGAAGAAAATGGCGTAGATCTATTGCCGAGTGTTGATGGAGTTGGATGGTAAGCTTATGAACCATGTCTTCACTCTATCCATAAAAGAAAATGGAAAGAGAATCAACCGGATTGCATCAGGTTGTACTCCATTCATTTTGAAAGTTGAACAATACTCCATAAATCTAGTCATATGACCAAATGGATCCTCATGTGGCAGCCCATTAAATGGTGAATTTTAGATCATTTGTATCATTTCTGGCTTAATCTCAAAGTTGTTTGCTGCTACCGCCAGCCTCACAATTGGTGTTTGGTCACCTTGCACATTATGGCTCACAAAATCACGTATGGATTTTTGGTTCTGAGGATTTTGAAGAACTTGTTGCCTCGGTGGGTCATTCCTTTCGTCGTCCCCTACGTTCATTTTGCTTGGTGATTGTTTTAATATGATTGTTTGTTGCTTTTTCCCACGAACTATCTTCTTTAACTCCAAATCAAGTGGTATCAATAAAAGTCCTTATTTTCTTGCACTTCGTGTGATGTGCATCAACTAACAGAAATTCTTGCAATACCGATAAAAATAAAAATATAAATAAAGTCTAAATCAATCAACACAATTTTCTTAACAATATCAATTTTTTCCAATCCCCGGTAACGGTGCCAAAAACTTGATGAGTACAAATCCGCAAGTGTACAAAATCGCAACAAGTAGTAATAAAATATCGTCCCACAAAGATTATAAAATTAAATACTGAAATAATCAATATGTTTAATTATTTAGACAACGAAATAGAATTTGGATTTTTGATAGAACTGAAACTAAATCAAAATTAAGATAAACTCAAATTTAAACAAAATTTAAAAGCTAGGGTTCTTACTCCCAATTATGAACATTTCATAAGATTGATTAACCAACTAGGTCTAGTTAATCCTAATTCATTTTGAAGGGATCTTAGGAATCATAGATCTTCCTTTCAGATAAACCTATAATTAATCGAGAATTAATTAACACTAAGTTTTTCGGCTTTTACCAACCTAATGTCTTTTAAATCCAATTTCAAATCACAACCTTTTAATCAATATTAACTACTTAACTGTCTCTCAACTAATAGGTTATTGCCTAATCCTACAGAACCTATCTCTCAATCAAGTTCTATAGTATCAATTTAATCCTAGGGTGATCAGACCTAAAATGACATTAAGCACAATAATAACCAATGAATTAAAACTAACAACCTAACATTAATCACAATAGGCACATGGTCAAATTGGAATAAGAACCCTAATAAGAATTTAGCTACTTATAACAAAAAGAAAAGAAAGAGATAAAGAAATGAAAATAATTCTAGACATAATGAATAATAAAAGAGTTGATACAGGAAAAACTCCCTTCCAAATGATGTAAGGAAGCCTTGCTCTTCTAACTTCAAGCTAAGTATCTCCTCTTACTATGAACTAAAACAAAACAAATGAAATGTATTCTAAAAATAAGAGATTAAAAATCCCAGAATAAAAACAACCTTTTATGAAAAATAAATGGTTCTATTTATAGACCTAGTTACCTAATAAGAAAGGTCATCTAAAACCTTTCAAACTCTATCTAATCGAAGGCTTAAAGATGAGCTCAATCCTATCCAAACTTCAGCTTCAAGTTCACTTCTAATTGGCTGCCTCATCATCATGCACGGGTGCATAGGAAAGTGACACGGGCGTGCAGCATATTAGTCCTGAATTACCCGGAGACAGGCATGGGCGTGCACGAATTTGGCACGGCCGTGCACCCCTGTAGCTTGCTCTTCTTAAGACTCAGGCACGGCCGTGTAGGAATATGGCATGGGCGTGCAAACCTGATGCGAGGATAACTTTCAAATATGATCTCCAATCTTATCTTATCTTCACTTGCTATCTCCATCCTCTCCCAAATACATCCTACAACCAAAAAAAAAAATCTATTTAACATAAAATAACTAAATCCTAAATAATTAAAATAAAATGACAAAATTAACTAAACTAACTAAAAACTAACTAAACATGCAATTAACTAAACCTAATATGCATAAAATAAAGTGCTCAAATTAGACATTTTTCACACTTATCAATATTCATCACAATTACTAAGTGAAGGGAAATGCAAACAATAAAAAACACATATAAAACATGTGAAAAGAAATAATATTGATAATAAAAGTTAACATCAAAGTGCAAAACACATTAAAATAAGGTTCAATAATAAAGCACTAAAAACACATCACAACTAAAAGAAGGTTTAATACGAAACACTAATACTCAAAACATTAACCCAACTACACATTCTCTCAAATTCTTCACTAATGGTGGCCTGGATCATGTGGAGGACTGGGATGTAGAAAGAAATTTTATGCTTGGAAGTACGCCATTAATTTGTGGTTGATCAAGTTGATGTTTTGGTTCATGTCGTTCATGTTGGAATTCATGGTATGGGCCATTGAAGTGAGCTCACCAACATTAGCATCAATTACACCCACTTGTAACTCTAGATCATCCAAACGGTGCATGATAGCTTGCAACTCTCCTCCTCCCTCTTCCTCTTCTTCTTCCATTGCTTTCGGAGGTTGTGCATTAATGAGATAGGGCTGCCCTTGACGATCCATTGTGACTAAGCCAATTGCTTCCATTATGGGTATGTCGATCAAAAAGTTTCCGGGTAGCTTGTCAAAGGGCATACTGCCAATGTCAAAACCCATATAATTAGTGATGCTAGTAACAAAACTGCAACTTTTGATTGCCCCCTCTATTTTATTGGCCACATCCTTCAACTTAATAGCAACTGCATGACATATATCCAATTTTTAATTATGAAGCATGCAATATAAAATGTTAAGCTCTGTTGTGGACACTACCGAATCACCCTCCTTCCTAGGAAATAATGAATGTGCCATAAGCCTATGCAAATACCTTAGAGCCGGTGATTGAATGCGTGATTCTTTCACCAACCTAGGCTCATAAAAACCACTCATTTGGCCTATAATTTCCTTCCAAAAGTCATCCCTATTGTACTCAACCGTGGCATATTAATCCTTAGGGAAGTGAAACACATTATTTAGCTTAAACAATCCAATGTTATATTCTTGGTTTCCTAGCCTAAAGTTGAGCATTAGGTCTTATTCATCAAAGTTGAAAGGAATAAGAAATTTGCATGTAGGCCTAACATAGGTTGGGTGTTGCATAATTATAAAAGCTTCCAATCCCATCATATTGAGGTACATGTTAACACTATCAAACAATCCTACCCTTTGAAAAGAAGAGGCACCCATGTATTTATTTGGCACAATCTTCCTAAAGAGCAATTATTCAAATTTCTTCCTTTGCCTCTCATGCTTAAATTGAATGTTTGGGGGAAAGGGCCTTACTATTCTTTCTTTATCTTTATTGGGATTGCTTGAGCTTCCTCCACGTCTTCTTTTTGCTTATGATTTCTTGTTAGCTATTGTCTTCCTTCATAGCTCTCTCTCCATGATTTTTGTCGAGAATTTGAAATAGAAAGAGAATTGTTTAAAAATTGCTAAACTTTTTTAGAGGAAGATGGAGGAGAAGAATTTGAAGGTGTGTAGAGAAAAGAAGAGAAAAGGGGTTTATATAGAGAAAGTTAGGGTTTTAAAAAGATTAAGTTTATAGAATTTAGGAATGAGGAATTGAAAAAGCAGTCAAAATTACAAAACCCTAGGCTTAGGGAATTGTAAAAGTTATGGGAACTTATGGGTTAGTGGGATTGTATGGAAAATTGGGGATTTGACCACTTTAGACACTTTAAAAATCGTGTAGCACATTTAAAAATCACAGGTGGCATGGCCATGCACAATTTTGGCATGGCCGTGCCTGGTTCAATATAGCCTTAGCCTGTTCTTTTAGGCATGGTCGTACGCAAAAGTGGCACAGCCATGCATGGTTCAATATTTAAAGGCCTATTTTGGCATGGCCATGCGAAAAACATGCATGGTCGTGCTTGATTCAATTTGATACTCAATTTTAAATTGAACCAGGTCGCGTGGCTGTGTAGCAGAGTGCGCAATATGGTCATTCATACAACACAAATAGAAATCACCAATTTTAAACTTATAACATCAATCAATTAATTCCACATGAAAATATACTTACCTCATATCTTCTAGAGCTCCTCCTCTTCACTTTCCCTGACATCTTTTTAAGCTCCTTCTCTGAAAAACAAAGTCAAACAAATTATAATTGATAAACATAAAACTAAAAACTAAAATAATCAAGAAAAAATGAAAATGAAAGCTTGGCTAAGCCCCCAAGAAGTGCTCTTTAAGGTCTATGAGCTAGACTATAATGCTTCTCATTGCATGATATCCATCAAGCAGGCAAATTGGTGAAAATTCTCCAATGTGCCTCTATGATACAACTTCAATATTTACCCATTCACTTTGAATTTTTCTCCTTGAGTGTTGTATAGTTTTATAGCTCCATAAGTCACCATGAATGGCCCTGACCATCTACTCTTCAACTTCCTAGGAAATAATCTGAGCCTTGAGTTTAACAACAACACTTAATCACCTTCTTTGAACTTCATGATCTTTACCTTTGTATCATGCCATTTCTTTGTGCATTCTTTATAGATCCTTGAGTTCTCATATGCTATTTCTCTTATTTCATCTAACTCATTTAATTGCCACTGTCTCTTGTCAATAGCTTTCTTGAAGTCATAATTCAAAGTTTTAATTGCCCAATAAGCCTTGTGTTTGATTTCAACAGGACATGCTTTACCATAGATCAACCTATATAGAGACATTCCAATAGGTGTCTTGTATGATGTTCGATATGCCCATAAAGCATCATCAAACTTCTTTGACCATTCTTTTCTTGACTTACTCACCGTCCTTTCTAATATTTTCTTCAATTCTCTATCGTTGACCTCTACTTGTCCACTTATTTAGGGATGATATGGGGTGGCTATCTTATGTTTCACCCCATAGCAAGCTAACAATGCTTTGATATTTTTATTACAAAAATGTGTACGTCCATCACTTATGATAGCTCAAGGCATCCCAAACCTTGAAAAGAGTCTCCTCAAGAATTTGCAAACTATTCTTGCATCATTGACGGCACATACTTAAGCTTCCACCCATTTTGATACATAATCCACACAGATAAATACATACTTGTTTCCTTCCGACACAGGAAATGGCCCCATGAAGTTTATACCCCAAACATCAAATATTTCTAATTCTAGAATTCCTGATTGAAGCATTTCATCTTTCTTAGAAATGTTGCCACTCCTTTTACATGCATCACAACTGAGTACAAATTTCCTAGCATCATGAAAGAGTGTAGGCCAATAGAACCCTACTTCAAGAACCTTAACAGCTGTTCTTTGTGGACCAAAATGGTGACCATTGACCATCCTATGACAATGTTGCAAAATTGAGCCAGTTTCATCATCTACTATGCATCTTCTTATCATACAATCACTGCATAGCTTCCAGAGATATATATCATCCCACAAATAGAATTTAGAGTCATAAATGAGCTTTTTCTTCTATTGACTATTGAAGTCCTCTAGAAACTTTCCACTCGAAATGAAATTAGCTATGTCAGCAAACCAATGAGCATTTATACTTTTAATTGCTAAAAGCATTTTATTTGGAAATAGCTCCTGTATAGGTTCCTCCTCTTCATTTTCATCTTGCTCTAGCTCCAATCTTGAAAGATGATCAGCTACCAAATTCTCTGATCCTTTCTTATCTTTGATCTCAATGTCAAATTCTTACAAAAGAAGCACCCATCTAATGAGCCTTGTCTTTGAGTCCTTCTTGTTCAAAAGGTACTTCAATACTGCATGATATGTATACTCAATAACTTTAGAACCAAGAAGATAAGATTTAAATTTATCAAAAGTAAAAATTACTACTAGCATCTCCTTCTCGGTTTTTTCATAGTTGAGCTGCACATCATTTAATGTTCTACTTGCATAGTAAATGACATAAAGTTTATTCTCCTTTCTTTGGCCAAGCACTGCTCTTATTGCATGATCACTTGCATCACACATCAGCTCGAATGGAAGATTCCAATTGGGTGATACAACGATAGGGGCTGAAATTAATTCTTCTTTTAACCTGTCAAAAGCCAATTTTCATTCATCAGTAAAATCAAAAGGAGAATCTTTCTTAAGTAACTTACAAAGAGGATTAGAAATTTTTGAAAAATCCTTGATGAACCACCTATAAAAGCTAGCATGGCCTAGGAAACTTCTAACTCCTTTAACATTGGTGGGATACTAAAGCTTTTCAATGGTCTCTACTTTTGCTTTATCAACTTCAATACCTTATGCTGATATTTTATGCCCAAGGACAATTCCTTCTTCTACCATGAAATGACACTTTTCCCAATTCAGCACTAGGTTTATCTCTTCACACATTGTAAGAACTTGCTCTAAATTCTCCAAACATCCTTCAAAGGAACTTCCATAGACTACGAAGTCATCCATGAACACATCCATGATTTCTTCTACTAAATCTAAAAATATGGCCATCATACACCTTTGAAAGGTTGCTGAAGCATTATATAATCCAAATGACATCCTTCTATAAGCAAATGTGCCATAAGGACATGTGAATGTTGTCTTTTCTTGATCATCTGGAGCAATTGTAATCTGATTGTAGCCTAAATAACCATCTAAGAAGCAGTAAAAAGCATGTCCTGCTATCCTCTCCAACATTTGATTAATGAATGGTAGTGAAAAGTGATCCTTTCTAGTAGCTGAATTCAACTTCTTGTAGTCAATGCATACTCTCTATCCATTCACCACTCTTGTAGGAATGTTCTTACCTTCTTCATTTTCTACAATGGTTATACCTCATTTCTTTGGAATACACTGGATAAGACTTACCCATGAACTATCTGAAATTGGGTAAATAATTCTAGCATCTAATAGCTTGACCACCTTCTTCTTTACCACTTCTTGCATGTTTGGATTGAGCCTTCTTTGCCTTTCAATGGTTGGCTTGTATCCTTCTTCCCTTAGAATCTTGTGCATGCAATAAGATGGGCTTATCCCTCTAATGTTAGAAATTTGCCAACCAATTGCTCTTATTCTTCTCTTGAGCATCTTTACAAGCAAGTCTTCTTGGTTTTGGGTAAGTTTAGAGGATATAATCATAGGTAAAGTTTGATTATCATCAAGAAAAGTATACCTCAAATGTTGGGGTACAGGTTTCAAGTCCACATTTGGCATCTGAGCTAGACATTCTACAAGAGGCATATTGATATGGAGCGTCTTGAATCTTTCCAAAAATCTTCCAAATTACTGATCATGTTCCTGGTTCTTCAACCTTTATGGATATGGTACTGGAGGATCATAAGGTTGAATTGGTGGTGTCTTTGCCTTAGCTTTGTTTTTTATATTAACTTCTGGTTCTTTTTGTACTTCAACCCATTCACCTTCTTGCTCTTTTTCTCCTTCCTTCTTCTTTTCTTCATACTTTATTATTGCTTTAGGGGTTTAAATCTCTGTGCTAGTTCTCAAGGTGATAGCCTTCAAATGCTCCTTTGGATTCTTTTCTGTATTGCTTGGTTATGCACCTTGATTCCTTGTTGATAAGGAATTTGCTAATTGCCCCATTTGCACTTCTAGATTATGAATTGAAGAAGAATGGTTTTGAATCAACCGTTCTACCCTCTTTTGAGCTTCATCTTACTAACTCATCTTTGCCGATATTACATCCATGAATTTCTCCATCTTGCTTTCTATTGAAGATGCTCCTTTGTCTTGTTGGAATTGAGGTTATTGTGCATTTTGACTTTCAAATCCTGGTGGTGCTTGTGGTCTCCACTGATTATTTCCTTGATTACCCCATGAAAGATTAGGATGGTTTCTCCAGCTAGGATTGTCGGTGTTTTCATAGACTTGATTTTAAGGTCCCTTGAAGTTACCTATATAGTTGACATCTTCCATTGACAATGTTTGCATCATCTGACACTCTATTGTAGGATGACCTCCATTACACAATTCACAAGAGGATGACAATGTAGATACTGCATTTACATTCACCTTGTCCATCCTTTTTGTTAGAGCATCAAGTTTTTCATTTATCATAGTAAAGTTTTCTACTTCAATTGCTCCTGCTTTTTTTTGTAATACTTCTCTCATTTGACCAAAGACTTTGGGTATTGGGCATTTCCTCAAAAAGATCTAAAGCATCCTCTAGTGTCTTTGACATGATAGTACCACCAACTGCTACATCAATGTTGACTCTTTTGTAAAATGACTGCACCAAATCCCATGTATGAATCAGTTGAGGCGGGCACTGCTTCTGAAGATCTTTAAACCTTTCCCAACACTCATAGAACGTTTCATCATCTCTTTGAAAGAAAGATTTAATCTCATTTCTGATCCTCATCACCTTTGCAGGTGGTAAGTATTTGTTAAAGAAAGCTGTATATAGCTTTTGCCAAGTGTTAATGGAGTTAAGTGGTAAACTATTAAACCACCTCTTTGCTCTATCCACAATAGAAAATGGAAAGAGAATCAATCGAACTACTTCTAGTTGAACTCCATGTTGGGTTACGGGCAGAACATACCAATCAGATTAGAACATGAATGCAGCGGAAATTAAAATTTTATAATCCTTAACCCACCAAGGTGAAGGAAAGTATGTGTAGAGAAATAATGAAAGTGCGGAATTTAAAATTTTTCAATTGCATGCAACATTTGCATCAACACAATACATTTCCATGCCCCATAGATCATATCACATGCACTCTTACATAGCTAAACATACATAATGAACAATATATCAAGAACATAGCAACCAAATCATG
>CATIWO010360009.1:0-13197 GCA_949673435.1 Macaranga tanarius | reverse complement strand
AGAATTAATTTTAGCATAATTGCAACCAATTATGCTAACATGAGGTCCACAAACAAATTGATTGATCTTGAAGTTTTTAATGAATTGTGATAGACTATTTTTTTTTTTGGAGAGAAAATGCGATGATAAAAAATACATGTTATAATTTTTTGTTACAAATGTAATTTTGTATAGATTTGTTAGTATTTTATTGTAGGATTGGCCCTACTTTAGTAGGGAGATATCTTTATTTTAAGGGAGGTTCTACCGAATTTTTGGTAGAATCCTTGTCAATTTTTTGTTTAGTCTTTATAGGTGGTTTCAGTTTTTTGGAATATTATATACGTGATGAAATACATTCTTATTTTATTTTCTTATTCTTAATTGTAGATATTCCCGGAAGGATAGCTATAGTATCGAGTCGCAGTTAGGACTGCACGTCATTAAGGTAATTTAATAGCACTCGTTTGTTGCCAATAGCCTATTTATATATATTTATATATTTTTAACAAGCATGCACTGATATGCAATTTTAATTATTTTAGATATAATTTTTATTGAGCTTAATCTATTATAAATTAATTAATACATTCTTATAATTATTAAAATAAGTTAATATAGATAGTATCCAATGAATCATGGTAATAATTAATATTTGATAAAAAAATTCAACTTTTTATTTGATTGTTAAAATTTATTTTTTACTTTTACCGTGCTTAAATTTTTTTTAATGAAATTGATTGATTTTGAAGTTTTTGACTTATAATTGCGATAAACAATTTTTTTTTTTTGGTGTGAAAATGTGATGATAAAAAATATATCTTATCTTTTTTTTTGTAGTTTTGATTTTATATAGAATTGTTAGTATTTTATTGCAGGATTGACCCTACTTTAGTAGGAAGCTATTTTTATTTTAGGGGAGGTTCTGCCGAATTTTTGGTAGAATCCTCGCCATTTTTTTAGCTTTTTCTTTATAGGTGGTTTTGGTTTTTTTTTTTAAAGATTGTATACGTTAGGAAATACATTCTTATTTTTAATTATAGATTATTCCGGAGGTTACCTATTGGTTCGCGTCACAGTAACAACTGTACGTCATTGAGGTAATTTAATGCCAATAGCCCATTTATATATTTATATATTTCTGACGAGCATGCACTGTTATGCAATTTTAATTCTTTTAGATATATATGATGCATGAACGCACTATATTTTTTGAAGTTGTAAAAATATCTTTTTATTTTTTTAATTATATTGTATGTGTAGATTTTTGCAAATCAGCACATGTATGTATATTAATTGTTTATTTGTTACCTAACAGCTACTCTGAGCATGTTAAATAGCTTTAGTTAGCCGTAGAATACCCGTCCAGTGCACTCAACAAATGAGTGCATTGGATTGTCCGAGTGGACAGTTTGTATAAGTGATGTTGATTTTTTCGATCACATACAAAACATATGCATACAGTATAGATAAGTTCGACTTCATTTTGGAAAATGTTCTCTGGGTGTATATCATACTATATGCCATGCAAAGCCAATGCATTATATGCTTTATTTGGCTTTGCTGGGTATATAGTATGAATAGTGCACTTGGAGAATGACGCCGAAAAACTGACGAATTTTTCTATATATTGTATGCACACGTGATCGAATATTAGCACCATTTATACAAATGGGTTAGGGCCAAACCTTTATAAGCCTGTTTACTTAAACAAGCTTTCACACATCTAGGTTCCCCATCTGTATACTAAATAACTTCAACCTTAATTGCTGATAAATGAACCTTCAGCTATGCACAGATGAGACAATATCGATTATGGATGTATGAAGGAAGAGTTATCAATGGGCTGTTGTCCTCAGAGTTCATTGATAATGTTGAACAGTTTATTGGCTTTGCAACTTCACATCCCTAGTGCATAAGTGGGGGTAAAATTAAGAGTCCTTGCACGAAATTCAAGTGTAGAAACTAATATTTCCATGAACTTAACACTATACAGTTCTACATTTTAAAGAACGGGTTTGTGGCTGATTACTGGAATTGGATATATCACGGTGAGCAGCAACTGGTAGTTGAACATGACACTTTTCTCAATACTTTTCCCCTTCAGTCATCATACCAGGCTGATGATCAGAACTATTATTCATACCAGAGAATGGTTATTGATGCTACTGGTCCAGCTTTCAATCCATCCGTCTCAGATGAGCAACCAAACCCAGAAGCATAAAAGTTCTATGATATGATATGTGCAGTTAAAAAAGAATTATGGGCGGGAATACAAGACATTCTCAATTATCTATAGCTGTAAGAATGTTAGAGCTGAAATGTACGCATCAATTTTTAGAGAGTCCGTATAACGGTTTTAGCGAATTCCTTCAGGAAGTCCTCTATGACGACAATTTGATGCCAAAAGACTTTTATAGCATGAAGAAATTATTTCAGGGTTTGGGTTTGCCTGTAGAAGTGATATATTATTATTTTAACAATTGCATGCTATTTTGGGGTGTAGACTCTGATAGGCTTAATTATACATTCTGTGGGCATGATAGGTATAAGCCTGATAGACGAGGATCGGCAAAGAGGAAAGTAAATGTTCCGTACAAGAAAATGCATTACTTCCCCCTAACACCTAGGCTCCAAAGACTTTATGCCTCTAGTGCAATGGCTAGTGAGATGCGATGGCATGCAGAGCATGAGATGGAAGATGGTAAGATGTCGTACCCCTCCGATGCACTAGCTTGGAAACTGTTTAATCATAAGCATGAAAATTTTACTGCTGAAGTGCGTAATGTGCGACTTAGTTTATGTTCAGATGGATTTCATCCATTTGGGCAAACTGGCCAGCAATACTCTTCTTGGCCAGTGGTCATCACTCCATATAATTTACCTCCAGGACTATACATGAGGGCGGAGTTCATGTTCCTAAATGTGCTAGTCCTAGGTCTAAAAAATCCAAAAGCACGTATTAATGTGTTTCTTCAGCCATTAATAGCTAAACTAAATAACTTAGGGTCTAATGCGGTCCAAACTTATGACATTTCAACGAGATAAAATTTCCAAATGCATACGGCATTGTTGTGGACCATAAATGACTTCCCTACTTCTTCTATGTTGTCTGGATGGAAAACAAAAGGAAAACTAGCTTGTCCACTTTGCATAGAGGACTTTAATGCATTTACTCTTGCTTGCAGTGGTAAACAATCATGGTTTGACAACCACAAAAAATTCTTACCTAAAGACCATTCCTTTAGGTGGAATACAACTACTTTCATAAAAGGTAAGAGAGTCACTAAGGAGTTTAGGGGTGTCCGAACTAGAGAATCCATTGTTGAAGAATTGACGAACAGAGGATTTAAGAAAATTACAGAAATTGATGCTAAAAAAATCAATGGGCCAATATCTAAAACCTATGGTTGGAATAAAAGGAGAATCTTTTGGGATTTACCATATTGGAGCACACTATTAATTAGACACAATCTTGATGTTATGCACATTGAAAAAATGTGTTTAACAATATTTTCAATACCATTCTTAATGTACTCGGGAAAATAAAAGACAATGCGAAATCCCAAGCAGAAATTAAATGTCATATGTCAGAGGCCTCAATTAGCTAAAGATGCAGGAACTGGGAAATATCCAAAGGCCTCATATGTCTTAGACAAAGATTCGAAGGCACTATTGTATGAATGAGTGAAAAAGCTAAGGTTTCCTAATAGTTATGTGTCAAATATGGATAGATGTGTTGATGCAAGTGGAATGCGGATGTCTGATACAAAAAGGCATGATTGTTATATTTTTATGCAGAAGTTGTTACCGATAGCTGTACGAGAACTTTTGCCGAAAGAAGTGTGGGAACCTATAACTGAATTGTGCCTTTTTATTCGAGAGTTGACTACGACAACTCTTAATGAGAATGATCTAATACATTTGGACAAGGACATTCCAGTGATATTGTGCAAGCTTGAGCACATTTTTTCACTAAGTTTCTTTGATTTAATAGAATATCCTCCCGTACATCTTGCCTATGAAGCTAGAATTACAGGTCTTATGCAATACAGATGGATGTATCCTTTCGAAAGATATGTTTGAACTTATGACATTATTTTTGACCTTTATTAATAATAAAAAAATATTATAATACATTGCTATTATCACAGAGACCTGCAAAAGCTCAAAAGGAAAGTCAGAAATAAATTTCATGTAGAATGGTTAATATGTAATGGATACATTATATAAGAAATGGTGAAGTTTTCTTCATATTATTTCCAGAACGGGGATGCAACATTTTGTAGAAGAATGAAACGGAATGAGGTCCTTGAATCTGATGTTGAGGATGACATTGACCAGCTTTCTGTGTTTAAGCATCAAGGACAACCTATAAGCACGGCTGATTCACGGATGTTGATGGACCCTAAATATAAGGCAGCAATGACTTATGTGTTACTGAATTATCCAGAAGTTCAACCTTATACAGCGTAAGAACTGTCCCTATTAATTCACATTCAATCATATTCAATGTAATACTTGTGTGAAATTCATTCTTCAACTAGATTGTTTGTGAATACTCTACGAGAGTATAACTCAGAAATTACAAATGAAGAGGTTGATGAGTTGCTTGAGAGGGAATTTGCTTCTTGGTTTTATCACTATATAAATTCAGAATTTGTATTGTCTGAAAAATGTCATAATTTTTAATATTATTTTGTGTTGATATGGTATCATTATATTTTTTACTATATTTTAGACTCAAAACCTAGCAAACAATATTTTAAATCCTTATATGAGAAGCCTTGCGCAAAGATTACTTAGATCAGTGAGAACATTCAAAGGATTTATTGTTAATGGCTATATATTTCATATTAAAGCGTATGGCACCGATTGAGTAATAATGAATAGTGGTGTTTGCATTAAAGGATTTAATTACAGTAATACGGAGAGTAATTATTGTGGAATATTAACTGAAATTCTTGAGCTTGAATATCTAGCATTGTCAATAAAACGAACGGTGTTATTCAAGTGCGAGTGGTTTAACCCGACACCGAATAGTGGAACAATGGTGCATGAAGCTTACAAATTGGTTGACACCGGTTTAATAAGTATGAACCATTTATTTTATTTGCTCAAGCTACACAAGTCTATTATTGCCCATATCCCAATAAGAAGAGAGATCGAGCCAATTAGTGGGCAGTTTTGAAAGTGAAGTCAAGATTAGTAATTAAAATGCCAGAGAGCTCAAAATCTGCAAGTGTTGTTCCTCCATTTCAAGATGATGACATATGAGATGTAAGAGTTGATGTTCACATAACAGATGATCAAACAAATTTGGTTGACCTAAGTGGCCAAGAGGAGGATGTAGATGAAGAAGAAGATTTTGAGTATGAAACATCATCAGAAGATGGAGATGAGAAAAATGCACTGGAAGAGACAGATGATGAGTAATTTTCATTTACAATAATGTTTTGTAATTTAATGTTTAAGTTATGTACTAAAAAAGATGTTAGAAAAATAATAAATGTATTTATGTTAGTTTTATGCATATGTTCATTGTATATTATTAATTTTGTTGCATTGAGGGATTGGAATATATGTGATATAAATTTTCTAATATTTTATTGTTTAACTTTGAATTATATTTTTTTAGATATGAGGCATCCTAGACGAGGTCGAGCAGGTAGAGAGACAGCTGTCAGAGGTCGCACTAGAGGACGGGGAAATTCTCATTATAGTTCACCTTCTGCTGCTACTGCAACATCTTTATCTAGTGCCGTGGCACTCTCAACTTCATCTGCACATCCCCACAGGAGCATTACCCATCAGAGAAAGAGGATCTAAGTCAGTCGGAGGAAGAAGTAGAGCCCCCTCCACCTGGAGATCGCATTGTTGTAAGCATTGATAGACAAATGTACATTTTATATTAAAGTAGATGAATAAAAGGTATTGATGTAATATTAATTGCAATGGTATGAATGTTTTTTTTAATTGTATAAATATTATTGAAAATGAAAGTATTAATACAAATTTATGAACTTGTGAATATTTTTATGTTTGTTATAATAACTAAAGGTTTAGTTGTTATTTTTCTCTAAATAGTGCATGTAAATGGTATATTTTGAGTTGATTAGAGTATTAATTATATTCATCATGTGTATAATATTGTTTTATGTTGTAATATAAATGCAGGAATCGATTAGACCTAAGCGGCAAAGTTTTGAGGATTTTCACAGCCATCTGCAAGCGACGTTGGTTCGCAAAAAGGTGGCAGTAGGAAGCACTTACTCAGCATCAGATTGACTTCTACTGGGAGAAGTTTAAGGTGAAGAATATTTTTTTAAACTTAAGATTGTAATCAAATTTTTATTATTTCATTTGAACATTGATATAGAGATAGTGAGATCATGTATTAAAACGTAAATACACCTTGCTTTGAGTCCAGAAATATTTCAAATGGGAGGCTGCTGACGAGTAGATAAAGGCAGTATGGGCAGAACACGTAGCAAATCGGTATAAAGATAATTTGTCCACATATAGAACGTCGAACACATAACATAACTCGATATCCGATGATGTGTAGAGAGCTAGGTAAGAAAAATGGGCGTAGCAACATTATGTTGAAAAACATACTAAAGCAAGCACAAATCGACTATCTGAAAAAGCTGGTCCAGGCACAGGTCCTTCTAAGCACACAGGAGGGTCTAGATCTATGTTTGGCTATGAGCGAGCTATGGTACGTACAAAATATTAAATGTCAAAAATTATATGCAAGAAATAGCTAATTAATAGTTGTTTGATAATGCATGTCATTGTGAACTATATTAATGTATTAAAATTAATTATTTCATTATATTCTTCATTTATGTTTATAATAATATAATATATTATTCATTTGTTAAAACCGTAAATAATATGCAAACTGAGTAGGATGGAGTGCAACCAAGTGCATATAATTTGTTCAAGGCTACCCACACCAGCAAGTCAGATAGAAGCAAATTTATTGATAAGAGATCAGAAACAATTAATGTAAGTATGAAAATATTTTATGTGGGTTTTGTATTATGTTCAGTGGTCACAAATAAATAATGTACTTATGTAAGTAGTTTGTGCACATATTACATGATATGATAATGTATTTGGTTTTTGTCATTTGATTTAGGTGCGTTTCGAAGAGATGTTAGTTGCCGCTTCACAACCAGCAGAGGAGGGAGGAGAGGCACCTAAAGTTGATAAGAACCAGATTTTCCTTCAAGTAGCTGAAGGAAAATAAAAACAATGAGTGTACGGTATTGGATCTTCAGTGTTGACTATGCAAGTTGTTCTTGTACTACCGGTGCGACATCCTCGATGCAGGACTTATTTCTTTCTCAGGCCGCTTTTGATGATCCGATTGAGAGGTATGTGCAGAGTAGATTAGACGTTGTTCGATCTGAACTTCGCCGTGAGTATGATCAGCAGCGCTCTGACTTTTGCTCTGAGCTTCGCCGTGAGTATGATCAACAGGTTAGCGAATTCTGGCGTGAGCTAGAGACTTTGACGAGGTAGGTACACAGTTCTGGTATGCAACCTTCTGTACCTCCACACTCATCTCCTTCTCCAGCTTCACACACAGCTCCTTCAAATGCTGAGAGTGATCTTAGTCCAGATCATACCACAAATTTAGCAGATCAGTAGGTTTTGATACTGTTTATGTAACACATGTTTGAAATTGTTGATAAATTGTACATTTTTTATATATTATTAATTTATTATCATGTTAAATTTGTGTTTCAAATATATTTATTTATATTTTTTTAATACGATTATAATTTCTATTTAAATTATAATGAATGTTTATATAATTTACAATAGCCACAATCATATAAAAAATTTAATAAACAATTATAGACCTATTACCAAAAAAATTGTGTCGAAATTACCGACGGAAACTATTCCGTCACTAATTAGCGACGAAAAATCCGTCGATATTTACTAAAAATTACCAATGGAATGTTTTTCATTGCTAATTAGCAACGGAATAGTTTTCGTCGGTAACTACTCCATCGGTAATTTAGAAATTACCTACGGATTAGATTCCGCCGCTAATTAGCGAGAAAAATATTCCATCGGTAAATAAAAAACTCGTCGTTAATATTCGACTAAGTTACTGGATGATTGACCTATTTACCGACAGCAAAATAAAAAATACCAATAGAATTTCCGTCTCTAATTTACCGACGGGTATTAAAAATCCGTCGGTAATAATTACCGACGAGGATTTTACCGACGGATTAGTGTCCATCGGTAATCTATCGGTAATAGCAATTACCGACCGAAAAAAAGATTTTTCCATCGCTAAATTTCTTTTTTCTAGTAGTGTCTCCAGGCTTTTTATACTTCTTTTTGTCCTTCTCCACCATCACAGTTACCATACTGCATGCAAATTTTGTAGCATCTACATACATTATTGGCAGCACTAGATTGTTAGCCTCATCTTTCTACACCGGCGATGGTGGTTGTCCATTACATGGTCTTCCTGGTACATTAAAGTTTAGTACTAGAGCATTACGCATCGAACTACCCTGTTCGCTTCTTGCATCGATTCCTCGCATATAGTCTCTTTTATATCTAACACAGGCTGTGGATAGAGACAATTCTCGTGGTATACGATGGTTTTTACTCAAACTTTCCTCTCTCTCTACTAGATCCATCCTATCAACCTCAATACCTCGGCCTCTACTTCTACATCTCAGTCTACCTCTAGGCCTACCACAAATACCTATTTTGCCTCCTCTAGTTCTTGCCATCTTCTTGCAAATTTAAAATTAACTCGCTTTAATGATTCATCCATTGAATGTCAGGTTACCAGCTAACATCCACCTCACACATATATTTTTTAATTTTTACAAAATTTACTTAACCTAGGTCTCACACCTTAAGCTTCCAAAACCTATCAAATCCATCAAAATCTAAGCTTCCAAACCAGACTTTCAAATCTAGACTTTCAAACCTAAATTTTCAAATCTAGATTTTCAAACCTAGTCTCTGATACCAAAAATTATGACACCCCTCCCCAGCAATACCATGTTAGATAGTCCCATCATCCTTATTATTCCGCCCGAGGCATCGACGTGGAGAGGCATCACTTCTAAGCTAAACTCTAACAACTTTTATCTGTCCAGCATCCTTATATCATTCAACTATCATAAATATATGTATAAATAAAATTATTAATAAAATTCATCCAAGAATAAAAAAGAATGATGGCAAGTTCAAAACATGTTGCTGATATAATATACATATAAATAATATTCTATAAAAGGGGTGCACAGAGTATGGGTTATCCAAATATATATACAAATATACACCAAAAAGAATGGATACAACCCAACTACCCTAACACGTAGGCCTAACTAGATCTAGAGAGTACTGTTATAACTACAATAAAAGTGCAGTTACTCCCCATCACAAGCCCTATCATAAAATAAAAGAGAAAATGGATCTAGATGAGACTAAGTCCAGGTTAGGGAGACCCAGACCCCTGTGGTGGTGGTGTGTGTCACCGTCACTATGGTCAGACAACCGTCAGAAAAGTCTTGCCTTTTTGTATGCGTGTGATAATCTACCGCCATCAGCTCTAATGCTACTCTAAAAGATAAGACTACGTCAGCATCGTGCCATATAAAGAAGTGAACCTCTATCTCTAACCTATCCACCTCATATGTCATCGATGTCTAAAGGATGCCATACTATATAAATTATAGACAAGGACTAACCTATGCTAAAAAAAATAAAAATGGAGTGGTGAGTATTTTTTCAAGAAAATATTCAATGAATAGACAGACTATAATGCTGTGTTAAGAAGTAATATGGATAAATAATAACCAAAACATTTGAAAATAATCAAATTATTTCCATTTTACTCATAAAATAATCCATATAGATTAAACAGGTTTATGATCAAATCATAAGAATCATTTAAAATAACTCTTTAAAGATTCAAACTGTGTTTTCCAGAAATTAAACTTTCCTTTTAAAATATCATTCTCTCATTAAGAACAGCAGAGTACACACAGTACAATGACCAAATATGATCAGGAACAGGCTAGGTTGCTATCGATGTGATGGGTACCAGTCGGCGCATCGAAGGTTCAATCTAGGTATGCATACTGATCTATAAACTACTCGGATTAACCCCAAAGGCATTCAACAATCTCGAGCGCTGTCACGAAAATAGTTATCATAATGACATATCTCAATTCCTCATTGTACCCTAAGTACAAGAATATTAATCACATATGAGTTGTTATGTCCCAGATACAGTCTTACATCTTTTAGAACCTAGCCGTACCCCGGCAAAGTCTTACTATATCCTTTCCTTTTTTTCAATTTACTAGTGCTCACAAAATCATCGCATTTCATAATTATTTATATTTCTAATCAAATCAAAACTCTGTATCACTTCGTATATCATATATATTACAATTCAGGGTTATAAACCGATCAGAATCAACTCAAATATCATTTTGAACTACTGAGGTGTTGGCTTAATGTAGAGGTGTCGCCTCTGTGGCAACTGATGCACTGCCTGATCATCTTCATATCACTAAGGCACCGTATGAATGGCTTGATGAGGCATCACCCTAATACCCATTGAGGCGCCGCCTAAAGGCCTCAAAGAGCTGAGGCGTCGCCTTTGCACAATAAGGCGCCACCTAAGTGCAATCAGGAGCCGCCTGATCATACAACAGCAACGTTCAAATTTTTAAAAAATTTCAATAGACACGAGAATTCAATCCAAAATCATTCCAAAATTCATTAAAAAAAAGTATAGGAATTAAAGAATTGAAAAAAAGAAGTCCACTCACTTAAATGTAGGTTTCTCTTCTTCTTCTCCCTCTCCTTCCTTCTTCCTTCGCAGTGTTGTTCTTTTTTTTTCCTTCTTCTTCTTCTTTATCTGCAAAAATAGTGGTTTATGCCATTTTACAACTTAGTCCCTCAACTTAATATTTTTCAATTAAGTCCTTCCTCCAAACTTATTTTTCTTATAATTTAGTCCTCACCCAAAATAACTTTAAGTATTCAGGTACGGACATGACAATAGCCCTCTATGATGATACCCCTACTAGAGTACTGGTACAGAAAAGCATCTCCACTAAGTAAACCTTTGTCAACTTTCACTTTGAATCAATGAAATATGAATATTTATCTAAAGAAATTACCTTGAAATTCTAAATAAGTCGTACTATACATAAACCTTGAATTTGCAAGATAACATCAAAGATAGTTTGCTTAAACATTCAAACTATTTATTAAACTAAGAATTCAGGCGGTTGGTAACAAGAGTAGCTTTAAAAGCTTAGCTTAATATATACACATAGTGAAGATCATTATCCAAAATATACACAAGTATAAGATACATTATTATTTATATATAAAAGTCCACCAAAATAATAAAATGTATCCTAGTCTTGCACAACCCTTAGCCTACAAGCTTGTTAGTAACCCATTAAAATCCAGAAATACACAAATAAAACATCAGGGTTACATCCTATGATTAATAAAAAGCAAAAAGAGAAATCCTCGGTAACTCCTTAGGTTAAGGTTAATGTGACTTGAACATTTGTAGCTATCTCATAATACACCCTAATAATAATGCACACACTATCCATATAATCCTCTTTAATCACTCAGATATGAGCAACAAGACCTATAGGTTCTACGGTAACCTTATAAAACAACTCCGTATCTATGTCATGACATATCGTATACTTAATCATTGTCTCATCCACGTTAACCTCGTATGACATAGCCATTCACTACACAACCATAGTACTAAACTATATACATATATACTTGCTAACACCTGTTTAAAATAGGAAGCAAATAAAAAGTATGAGTATTTTTACAAGAAAATATCTAATGAGTGAATGGAGCACAATAAAGGGTCAAGTCATAGTAATGAGAGATATCCATGGCAACACAACAATAATATAAGTTAACGAATGGGAATGAGGGTATAAAAGTAGTTACATATTAAGATGCAATGCAACTTAGATTATGATTATAATGTAAACTGTCTATGTATTTGATAATCATGAAAATTTAGAGTTAATAGTATAATTAGTAAACTTTGGTGAGAGATGTAGTAGTCTCTTAATCTCGAGTATTGCTTTTATTTATAAAAATAGAAGTACTATTCCACCACACAATTCTTATAGCAACATATGATATTCATTAGGAATTGATTAAATCTTTACTCCTTAATATATATATATATATATATAAACGAAGAACATTAATTAATTATTTATTTTTATTTCTCTGTATTTGGAAATTATTTGTTATAGGTTTATAGAGTACTAAGCCACATAAATAGGTTGTTATTGATGTGACAGTTACCATTCAACATATTGAAGGTTCAATATCTTTGTATACATACAAATCACCATTTTGATTCACCTCTAGGGTATTTTGAATCTTAAATACTATTTATAAGACAATGATTATAACTGACCAAATAACTATACAGTCAATTTCTTAAAATTAGTACTTTAAGTACATTATTATTTCTCACTATTTGCGTGAGCTGTTGTGCTTGAATATAGTTTAAAGCATCACTGAACCCCATTATGTCTTGAATATGGTCTTGCTATAACTTTACCACAATACATGAACATGTGCTTTTAAGTTAATTCATTTATGTAATCTGTTCTTGATGAGCATCATTACATCATCTTAAATTTTTGCTTTTACAACTCCAACGTTCAATTTTACACACAAATATAGATTATTTACTAATTATGCATGTCCTAAATTTCCTTATTTAACTTAATTTCAAATTGTAAAGTATTTCAATAAAGATAGTGTGAAGTTTGGAAATAGTAATATTTGTAGTTTATCTTTAATGTTTTATTAAGGTTAATGTAAGCATTTTCTTGTCTTAACTTTAGGTTTCAAACAAATTAAATTTTAAGTTTATAATTCCAAGATATGTTTTATCACTTTCTTTATATTCTTAGTGTACGCGGCGGGGTTCAGCGCGCGCCCAAGTCTCCGGTGATCACGGCACTGTGTGGGCTCAGGGCCCACTAGGAATACAACTTTGGGCCTTTTTACAAGCTTTAGTCGGAGTTGGGAGTCGCCACCCGGATGAAACCCGGGACACTTTTACAGCAACTGGATTCCACGGAAGATACCCAGTAGCCGTCCTCAGAGATTGGGTTCGGAAACTGGGTATGGGCTTTACGG
>CATIWO010359924.1:0-18119 GCA_949673435.1 Macaranga tanarius | reverse complement strand
TATAAAAGGAAGAAGTAAGATTTGATTTCAATAAAAACATATAAATCATTAATTATTTTATGTATAATTTAATTAAAAAATTTACTTAAATGTGTAATTTGTAACTCAATTGAAATAATAAAATATCATTTTCATTAAATTAAATATTTAAATATTTTAAAATAATAATTTGACATGAAGTAACTAAATACATATCAATTTGAATGTGTCAATTAAATTTTCATTACATAAAAATAAGCAATAAAATTTATAATTTATTTAATTGGAAAAATTAATTTTGAATTCTTATAACTTAAATATGTATTTTACAAGTATCAATTAAAAAATATAAATTAAATAAAAATAAAAAATTACATACCGATTTGTCAAAATAATTAATAGTTTATGATTAAATTACAAAAAAAAAAAATTATGATTAAATTGTAAAAGAAGTAAAAGGTCATCCTTTTTTTTTGTAAATAATTAAAATAATGTGTTTTGACGTTGCGTCTACATGGACCATTCAGATTATTCCGACAGCCATTTCAATAAAATTTGACTTAATTTTTTACCAATAATTTAAATTATAAAAATTAAAAAGTTCATAAATAACATTATTAAAATTAAAAAGGTATGTCAAATTTATTAAAACTCATAATTTCTTTTTTAATTGGCCTTTTTAAAAAACAACACGGGTAGACCATCAATGAGCTTTTGTTTGTTTTGGGCGATTTGGACGGAAAAGACGCAAAAAAGAAATTTGATTTCCCCTGTGACTTAACAAGAAGTCCTTTATTTTATATTGCTTGGTCACTTTCTTTCTGGTTCATACCATCAATTACTCTGTTCTTTGCAGAACATGGGGAAACAGATTGTTAAATACTTTGTGGTATGCTGTTTCTCTAGATTTACACAGATGTTGCGTTAACTGCATCTTTATATATCTTTTACTGGGTATCAATTGATTTTGAAATTTTGATCAGGTGGATGCTTTCACTGACTCAGCCTTCAAGGGGAATCCGGCAGCAGTATGTTTGTTAGAAGAAGAGAAAGATGAGAAATGGTTGCAATCTGTGGCTGTTGAGTTCAACTTCTCCGAGACCTGCTATTTAACCCGCATCATTAGCTCCAATTCTGTTGATTCGAATCCCAAATTTCATCTTAGATGGTTCACTCCTGCTACTGAGGTACACTAAATTTTTTCTTGCTTGCTTACTGTTTTGCTTCATGTTGCCAGCGAGCTCAACTGGGTATGATGATCATAATTTTATGCTTCGTTTTACAGTGGATGTTTTGTGTTTTCATATTCTTGATTGATTAGAATTATTCAAGATTTCGAATTACAACTTTCCTTTACTCAGGTTGAGCTCTGTGGTCATGCAACGCTAGCATCTGCGCACGCTCTTTTTGCTAATGGTTTGGTAAATTCCGACATCATTGAGTTTGTGACGCTGTCTGGGACTCTAACTGCTAAGAGGGTTCCTGAGACTAGCAAAACTGGTGTTTCAAGTATTCGAACTGGGGAAGAAAGAGATGACTTTCTTGTTGAATTAGACTTCCCAATTGTCCCAACTACTGAATTCCACTCTCTTGATCTTGCTTTGATATCTAAAGCCCTGAATGGTGCTTCCATAATTGATTCCAGGAAGATTGCTACTGCCTCAGATGACCTCCTCGTAATGCCTCCTGTCCCTTTTCTATTAAGAATTGCATCTCATTTGCGCTTTCCTGAGCTAAATAAGCATTAATCTATGCTTCTTTAGAGTAATGTTCACTCTCCTGAATCTGAATGGCAAGAATCTTCACGTTCCTACGTTTCATAATATATAAAGACTGATTATATAGATCTAAATGAAGCTTGACATTCTCTGTAGGTTGTGCTGCCATCTGCTGATGATGTCACAGAATTACAGCCACAAATTGATGAGATAGTAAAACTTCCTGTAGGTGGGATAATTGTTACTGGGGCTGCTCCATCAAAGTCTGGTTTTGATTTTTATAGTCGGTACTTCGCTCCCAAATTTGCCATCAATGACGTAAGTAAGTTGACATCAATGCTAATTATGTTACAGAAACAACTGTAGAAACCCTTTATGCAAACAGTTAATTACTAGATAGATCATTGTGACAATCAAGCTGAAATTAAATTAGTGCAGAACCTAATGAGCAAAAATGTTATCTCATATGCTTCAGGATCCTGTTACGGGGAGTGCACACTGCTCTTTAGCACCATATTGGAGCAATAAGCTTGGGAAGTTTGATCTTATGGCTTATCAGGTACTTTCACACTGAGACTGAGATAGTCATGAATGAAATGTAGTTTTTGTAAATTGAAAGTGAGTGTGCACTGTGTGCTTTGATCAGGCATCAGCAAGAGGTGGAATATTGAATATTCACTTTGATGAGCAGAAGCAGAGGGTGCTGTTGCGAGGGAAAGCTGTTATTGTGATGGAAGGCTCTCTTTTGGTTTAGATTTTTGGAGTGTTCCTTTGTGATCATCATTCTTGTGCTTAAATAATATGCCTACTTCAACTTCATTCATCCGCAAAAACGGTCACTTTCTTAAAATTAAGCCATGATATGAAATTGTATACTTTCTTCTAAATTTTATTTTAATATATTGCTATGCGCTCTTAAATTTAAATTTCATTTTTATTAATTAGTAAGGAGATCATATAATTTGTACTATTGGCTAATATGCTATGAATATTACGATTCTACCCGAGATCGATCCCTTTCTCTTCAAATGGAATTACAATATTTGATTTAAAAAAAATCATATAATTTTAAATATTAATAGATTGAATAACAAGAACTATTTTAAAAAAGAAAAGTATAGAAAAATAAACCAACAATAGCACTACCTTTTAAATTCACCATTCCATTTTACTTTAGAATCCACTAGCTATTTGAAATTGGAACTAAAATTGAAGTTAGCACAAGTAGTCCCTTTAAGCAAAAGGGAAGAACTAAATCCAAATCTATAAGAATCTAAATCAAACACAAGCAAATTATCATCCATTTGATGCCCACCAATCACAATAGAAGTCCTCACATTGACCCCACCATCAACAAACCCCAAGCACCACACATCAACATTATCCCTCTCAATCCTCACCATTGAATTCCACCCAAATACTCTCCAAAACACATCATCATTCTCCATCACAAGATCAACGGTCGGAACACCCGGACCCACACGCGTGCTAATGACATCACTGGCTTGATAACACACATCAAACGGCTTGATTGCACTGGTTACCGTAAGGTTCAACGCAGCAGATTCGTTAACAAACAATTCCACAAACGCCCTGTACACAGAGCTCTCCAAAGTGGTGTAAGAAGTGTCGGTGCTGAACTTTGTTCCACCGTACCCGTTCTCATCAATAACCAACTGCGAAATATTCAACTGAACAGCTTTTCCGTTGACTTTAATAGAAGTCAAACCGATGTAATACTCATCGGACGGCTGCTGATGATACGACACTACAGTATTACCTACTGGATTCAGAATGAGCTTCGTGTACGTGAGAGATTTTAAATAGGGCCCACCGAAGAAAACGACGCCGGCTTCTGTAGTAGAGCTGGGCAGACAGAGCGCAAAATAGAGTGGAGTAGAGAGGGCCTTGCTAATCTGCGCCGGGAGTGAATAGTTGGATCTGCCAAGCGCGGCTAGTCCAGTTACGCCCTGGGCCAGACCGTTGAGAAGAAAGGCACTTGAGCATGAGAAAACAAATTTCTTCACGGGTTTTATTTGACCCGGAGCTGATGGGGATCCGTGGGTCGTCGGTAACGAAAGTGAATCGGTGAATGCGGGGGCGAGAGTGGCTCGGCGAGTGATGGGGTTTTCTGGGTAAAGAGAGCAAGTGTGGTTAGTGCATGCGAAGGAGTGGAAGGAGGTGCAGAGAGGAGAGGTACAAGAGATGTGTTTGTAAGTGGTGGAGGTGTTCTTGGAGCAGTCCGAGACTACCCAAGTGAAGGATGCGCCTAGGTCCAGGTGTAGTTTCGTGGCTTGCGGTGGATTTCGCAAATAAACAGTAATGGTGTAGAGAAGAGTGTTGGGGTCTTTTTGAATTGGTGCAAAGAGTGCTGTTTGAGCAAGAACTACTGGGTACTGAATAAAGATGATGATGAGTAGCAGGGACATTGTCGTTGAACTTAAAATACTGGTGTTTTTTGTAAGATTTGGTGTCGGTTAATTTTATAGAGGAGAGCACAAGACCGTTGGGAGGGGAGAGACATCAATTAATACCATTAAAGGTGGGTGCTTTTTTATTGTATAAAAGACAAAAGGAGAGTGCTTTAACAATTCTTGAAATGATACATTAAGAAATGGTAACGCTAGTGAAGTTGAAGTTAGAACATGTGGTCCCTTTGATCAGAAGTGAGGAGCTAAATCCCAATGTATTTGTTTCCAGATCAAACTGTAGTAGATTATCCTCCATCTGATACCCACCAATTACAATCGATGTTCTTGGATTGTCACCGCCGTCTATGACACCCAAGCACCAAACGTCAACACCTTTGCTTTCGACTCTTACCATCGAATTTGCTCCAAAGATTCTCCATTGCGCACTTTCATTTCCCATTACAAGATCAATCACCGGTACAGGTGGTCCTACTCGGGTGCTTGCTATATCCTTTGCAGGGTAGCAGACACTGAATGGCTTCACAGCTTTTGTTAGAGTAAGGTTCATGGCAGATGATTCTTTTACAAAAGAATCTGTAAACGCCTTGTAGATGGAGGTCTCCAGTGTTGTGTAAGGCACAACGGTGCTAATCTTGGTACCTCCAAAACCGGTCTCACTGTCAATTGTCAAGAGTGTCTGATTCAAAGGCACTACCTTTCCGTTGACTTTAATGGAAGTCAAGCCAATGAAATACTCATCAGATGGGTAATTAGCGTACGTTATAACAGTGCCTCCAACTGGGTTCAAAATCAGTGGAGTATAAATCAGCGATCTTGATATGTCAATTCCAGGCAAGAAATTATACGGTCCACTGCTACCAATAAAACCTACGCCACTACTCTTCCTGGAACCAGACAAGCAAATAGCAAAATACCTCGGAGCAGAGAATGCAGCATTGACTTGAGCCTGAAGTGAGATGTTTGACCTTCCCATTGCAGCAATACCTGAGACACCTTTAGCAAGTCCTTGAAGAAGAGCAGTACGTGCACAAGAAAAGATGTAGTTTTTGACAAGAGCAAGATGACCCTGATCAGTTGGCAGCGCTAGAGAATCAATTATTGCAGCTTCCAAGTTAACCTGACGAGTCACTGAATTCTCTGGGAAGAACTCGCAGGTGTCATTGGCGCAGGCAGGGCCTGGAGGCTCATAGCAATTGCCGCAGGCGAGGGAATGGAAGGAGTCACAAAGAGGAGTACCGCAAGGGATGTGTTGATAAGTAGTGGAGTTGTAGTTTTTGTAGCAATCAACCCATGTAAAGGAAGCACCGAGATCAAGAACTAATTTGATGGGTTGGAGAGGGGTTCTCAAGTAGAGCGTAGTGGCGTATTGGTGAGTGGTGTGGTCTTTTTGGATGGATAAGAGATATGTTGCATGGAGAGGAAGAAGTAAAGAGAGAACTAAGGAAAAAAAGAAGAGAAGCGAAGAAGACATTTCTTCTGAGGCTTATTGGATCAATACGTACGTTGAGTGGTCTCTGTAGAGCGTATGCGTATATAAGAAGAAGTTGGCCAAGTGGAGAATTTGTCCATCTGGGTGAGCTCACATGCAGGGGAGTTCGCTTCTGTTGCGTTGAATTGACTGTATTTTCAACAATTATCATCTTATCCGTGAGCTGTATGCTTCTTTGGGTGGGAGTGATGCTTTCAACAGAAGCGCAGAGCAAACAAAATGCATAATCAAACTGGGCTTCAATTAGTTGATAAAATCCGATCCATTGTCTCCTGTTAGCTAACAAGTAAGAAGTAACAAGTGATGTGTCTAATAAAGACTTCAAAGTGAAATGCTGCCAGTAAAATCATGTTCAAGTAGGAAGTGGGCTTGTTAGAATTTTTTCAGTTCTTCAGCGAAGTGAATCAAAATCAATGGGTTGGTTTTGATGTTTAATGTTTTGATGCTAAGGTGGCAACAGAGGCTGAATAATTCGTAGAAAAATAAAAAATTTCCCTCTCATTATCTAATGAGGAAACTTGCCATCAATACTGTGGATGACTTGATGTTGTCTTAAAATTTTATCCATTAATGCATTGACAAACGATAGTTAACTATAGCTATAATTGAGAAATTCATTGGTTAGTATATATTTTTTCTCCTAGAGAAAATTAAGGACGGTAGAAATTGAATTTTACATTTCATAAATGTTTTTGAAATTAGAAGTGATTATTTTACCACTCATTCATTCATGACAGTAGTAAATGTCGCTGTTAGTGATATTCATGATTCTTTTTATTTTTTTTTTGGCTTATAACACAAAAAGTATATCAATTGGAACTTTTTAATAAATATATTAGGTCATTGATATAGCTACTAGTCACATTAATTTTTATCCATAAATTAGATATATCACGTTAATCTTTATCCATAAATTAAATATATAATTGATTTGTTGACTTAGAGATGACAGGCTGCATGTCACCTTTGAATATAGCATTTTTCTATAATATGCCAAATCTTACAAGTCGGTAATCACAAAATCTTGCAATGAAATATTGCGTGTTAGTGATGTGTACCTCAAAGTCAAAGATTATTGATCTTAAAGTACCCTTTAAAAGAAAAAAAAATGAGTACATGCACTGATACATTAATAAGCTTTTATTCTTTAATGCAAACATTTCACTAACGGATTAACATGATAAATATATGGATTAAGATCATCTTGGTCAAAGACAGAGAAACAACCATGTTCTAGATTAGTGAGTTGCCTTGCTTGAAGCTGCCTGCCTCAATAATTTGACATTACACATCGTGACCGCTGGTCGTGAACACAGCATCTTTGAAGACGCGCAATGGCACGCAACTATATATGTATATATAGCTGGTGCATGCCACCCTCTCCATCTCCTACAGCTTCAAGCAGCACATAAAAATGGCTTCCTCCACTCAGTTCTTGCTCTTCTCTTCTCTGCTTCTTATATTTCTTTCTTCATCTACTGCTCAGCAATCTTTCCGTCCCAAAGCTCTAGTGGTTTCAGTCTCAAAAGATGCTTCCACTCTTCACTACGTTACACAAATCAAACAAAGGACACCTCTAGTGCCCATCAACCTTGTTGTGCATCTTGGTGGCAAGTTCCTCTGGGTTGATTGTGAGCAAAATTATGTCTCGTCAACTTACAGACCTGCACGTTGTGGCTCTGCCCTTTGCTCATTGGGTGGTTCAGATGGGTGTGGTGATTGCTTCTCAGGGCCTAGGCCTGGCTGCAATAACAACACTTGTGGTGTTTCACCGGACAACCCTATCACCAATACCGCCACAGGCGGTGAACTTGCTACAGATGTTGTATCTGTCAATTCCACTAATGGGTCAAACCCTGGTCGGGCTGTGACTGTGCCAAGGTTCTTGTTCGCTTGTGCACCAACCTTTTTACTTCAAGGTCTTGCTAATGGTGTTGTAGGTATAGCTGGACTTGGCAGGAACAGAGCTGCACTCCCTTCTCAGTTCGCTTCTGCTTTTAGTTTTCATAGAAAATTTGCTATTTGTTTAGCATCAGTTAATGGTGTTATATTCTTCGGCGATGGTCCTTATAATTTCTTGCTAAATGTTCAATACACATCTGAATCACTTACCTATACGCCACTCTTTATCAACCCAGTTAGCACAGCTTCAGCTTTTACACAAGGGGAGCCATCAGTTGAGTATTTCATTGGTGTAACTTCCATTAAAATCAATGACAAACCTGTTTCTTTGAACACAACCCTTTTGAGCATTGATAGTGAAGGCAATGGTGGCACAAAAATCAGCACTGTAAATCCATACACTGTCTTGGAATCTAGCATTTTTAAGGCTGTCACTGACGCATTTATTTCTGAGGCAGCTGCCATGAACATCGGCAGAGTGGGCTCTGTTGCTCCATTTGATGTTTGCTTTAGCTCAAAGAATGTGCTCAGCACACGTTTGGGCTATGCTGTGCCAACCATCTCTTTAGTCTTGCAGAATGAGAATGTGAGTTGGCGCATTTTTGGGGCTAACTCAATAGTGCAAGTTAGTGATGATGTGCTGTGTCTTGGGTTTGTTAACGGTGGATCAAGGCCAAGAACTTCAATTGTTATTGGAGGGTATCAGCTGGAGGACAATCTGTTGCAGTTTGATTTGGCTACTTCAAGGCTTGGATTTAGCTCTTTGCTCTTTGGAAGGATGACTACATGTGCCAACTTCAACTTCACCTCTGTTGCTTAAAGACCAATATTAGAGTTCTTGATTATAATGTTACATGCATAATTTAAACTTTGTTTAAAGATTTATAGTAAATACTGCATAGTTTAGTCCTTTTATTGATGAATAATTTGTGGCCTGCTTTACTGATTAGGTTGGCCTTCAGCGTATTGTATCAGCTTGTAACTTTGCAAAGATTCAATAAATTGATCTCTTATATTTGGTCAATTGAGTAAGATTTATGATATTTGATTACCATGATATTAATTAATAAACTATTTCTTATAAATATTTAAAAAAATTTAAAAGATAGCAGCCTCTAAAACACTGACAAGAATATAAAAAATAATAATATATATATAAATAAAAAAAATTAATGTTCGGATAAGTAGAATTTTATTTGGATGTGAGTCAATGTTGCTCAATGAATGAGAAATATAATTTGATAATCATTAATTAATTAAAATAAATTGAACTTGAATTATATTCCTTAAGCAAATCCCTTTTATGTTACATAATGAATTATGCCCGGACAATAAAATTAATAAACATTGCTTCAAGTTTGTAAACTGTGACTTGAAGTAACACAGAAATCGAATTATATACGTTTAATTAGGATCAAAATAGTTGAATTATTATCATAGATTTCTTGACCAAAAACAAATTATTATCATAGATTTCGTGATTGACCAAAGCAACATTTTCTAATTAATTAGGATGAAATGAAAAATAAATAAATAAATAAATGAAACTGGGATCAGCTTTGGGCTCTTCTACTTGGCCCTTCAATCTAACCTTCACAGGTTATTTTTGATCCAACTATCACTTACCTACCTCTCACTTTTTTCTATTTTATTTTTTTTTTCCAGAGAAGTTATGGCTGAAAAAACACATTGAATTTTGAGATGTTAATGTTCATAAAATGTACTCTGCTGTATTGCACACATAATCCTAACTCAAGTGAGAGAGTATTTTTTGAAGAAGAAATTTTTAAGTGTAATTTTTTTATGGTACAAAAGTTTTCAATTTTTTTAAATATTTAAATTTTAAAATCTAATTCGACTTTTTCCTCGTATTAAAAGGTAATGAGTTCAATTCTAAATTCCTGCAAAGTTAAATATGCTGCTGACATTTTTTCAAAAAAAAAAATATTGAACTGAATTGCAATTAGGAATGTTTGGTATGCATCCCAATAATGTCATAAATTAAGAAAATTCATTAAAGATGACCAAAAAATAAAATCACTATCTCAGCTGTCTTCTTATAAATAATGATATATACCCTTGTCCAAATTTAACAATTCACAAGTGTTCTCAGACAGAGAGAGAGATTGGAAGAATGTTAGGAGTGTTCAGCAGAGACTTAGTGACAGCTCCAGAAGAGCTGGTGGCTGCAGGAAACAGAACTCCATCGTCCAAGAAAACAGCAAATGAGCTGATCAAACAGTTCATGAATTCAGATACTTCTGCTGTAACCATGCAAATAGGTGGCCATGTTCACTTGGCTTACTCTCATCAAAACGAATCACTATTATTGCATAGGTACTTATGATAGTATTTTCTTAACAAATGATATGCGTCTTAAGATCATTAGCTGAAAAGTAGTAACATTGGATGCAGATCTTTTGGTGTCAAAGATGGCATATTTTGCTTGTTTGAAGGAGCACTAGAAAACCTGGGAAGCCTGAGGCAAGAATATGGTCTACCAAAATCTGCCAATGAGGTGTTGCTGCTTATTGAAGCTTACAAAGCTCTACGAGACCGTGCCCCGTACCCTCCTAGCCGTATGGTTGGGCATCTCATAGGCAGTTTTGCATTTGTTATATATGACAACTCCACATCCACAATATTTGTGGCTTCTGTAAGTTATCATTGTATGTTAAGCATCACAATGCCTAGCAAAGCTTAGCTAGTGATCATTTTCCTTGGCAAATAAGAAAGCTAATTGTATGCTTTGGTATGTTAAATTATAGGATTCATTTGGAAGGGTGCCTCTGAATTGGGGGATAACTGCTGATGGATTTCTTGCATTTGCCGATGATGCGCAGCTGCTTAAAAGTGCCTGCGGCAAGTCACTTGCTTCATTTCCTCATGGTATGCATGTAGACATATGTTTCGTTTGATGTTTCATGTAATCATGTACAGATTAATGGCAGTATTAATTTTCTTTCTTGTACTGAATGTTGAGATGCTATGGCTGTAAATAAAACAGGATGCTTCTTCTCAACTGCAGTAGGCAAGCTTATAAGCTATGAGAATCCAACATACAAGATCACTGCAGTTCCTGCTGCAGATGAAGAGATATGGGGTGCAAAGTTCCAGGTAACAATCATGTCCCGAACTTTCAAGACATTTTGGGCCACAAAATATGATCAATACCCTGATTCAGATGCTGATTTGAAGATTTGAGTTTGGATTTTAGGTGGAAGGACCAGATATTCTTGCAGCCACAGAGTAGTCTCCTATCGTGCTTATATTGTACTGACAGATGAATATCAATAATGAAGAAAGGATCTGGAGGAACCTTTCTATTTGCCTTGTACATGGCTAATGTTCGGACAAGCTGCTGCATTTCCTTCGAGTTATTAGTAAAGTTCTACGTGCTTTCTTCAGATTTAAGAAGGGTTCCAGTTCAAAAAAAAAAAAAAGAAAAAGAAGGGTTCAATTTTTTTCACGAATTTTCCTTGCGTTTTTTGAGAAAAAGTAATGAGCGACGGCATTGCTTCACTTCGTATTGATATTTTCATAATAAGAATAATATAAATCATCTAAACTTCAAAATGGCAGGAGAAGGAAACAATGGATCCTCGAAAATATATCATAGCATTATGTTGTTTACATCACAATCTGTTATTTGTTTTTTGACCCCTTGTGAAAAACACAAAACAGTAACAATCAGAGGGGCAAATGAATAAGTATATTTCTAATAATGCATGGTGAACCTTAAGCTGATTTTTGCAAACCAGCTAAATATGTAGAATTCTGTGTAACCTATCAGATACTATGACCCAAAAGCACATCCTAAAGCCTGCATTCTTGTAGGGAAGAGAACCAAAAAATGAGCGCTTTGCATTCATGATTGCTATTTGCTACTGACAATATAATTGATGTCGATTAACAATCAATTGCTCATGCATAGACTAGCCTGGTATCATTTTTAGCTCTATCAGCCGAGCTAAATCATGTTAAATAACCATCACTTGCGCCGTGCAGAAACCGTGTTTTGATGAGCCTTGATATCATTCTTAATTCTATCGGCATACATCGGCAAGTGAATGATCTCATCAATCTCCTTAAACAAGACCTCCTCAGTAATGTTATCTCTTATGCTCCGCATTACCTGACAATAAGTAAACAGAAGCTTTATTGGTTTGAAACATTCAACATATATATGAAGAACAGCAAAAGCAACAGCGCAACTGAAACCTTTCTGTAGGTATTGAATTCATTTGGTGTTGATTTGTCTGTCCTGATCCGCATATGGATCCATAACTGCCTCTCAGAATCCCAAGAGCACTCGATGATCTTTCCTGAGTATAAAGATGGATCTGATGCATCTGTGAATTCAAGAAGATGCAGCAACAGATAGATAATTAGAACTAAGCAAATGGCAGGATCAATGAATTCATTTTTAAAAAAATAACCGAAAACACTAGCAAAAGTCACCCACCATTAAATATAACCCTATTTCCATGCATCAGCTTCTTTCTTCCACGTTCATACAGAAAAAGCAGTTGGCGATTATGAGCTCCCAACTGTCAATAACAAACATCCACTATATTGAACTAATCTTGGAGGCATGCACATATAATGCAGTCCAGTGAAGCAAACAAAATTGACAGAACCTCGAAAAGAAAGTCCACTGAATTCATATGAACATATTTCCACTTCAGAAGCCCTTCATGCGTGCGGGGCACATAAGGATCATCCCATCCCTGTCAGAGCCAAAACTATTAGTATCAGCTCCACAACCCAGTCATTCAAAATCAAATGCTCCAAAAAACATGTCAACCATTTTGGACTTGCTGAAATGAGAGTGCACCATAGGAAAAGGTTTACAGCAATGAAGTCATTAATACTATATTGACCAAAAGGACTTGAGCAGCATTGCTCAAATATCACAATAAAGCTCCTCCAGGTTAAAATAAAACAACCAACAAAATTTGCTTTAACCTTAAATTTCCTTTTTCATATAATCTTCATTTTATATTACAGCACATCATTTAAAAAAATATGAGGATGAATACAAAGATGCGAGAAAGAGTTCACAGAGATAAGCTTTTGCAGATGCAGTCAAATTAAGCAATTTTATTAACCAATTGATCAGTTTCCCTCTGTGTTCTTCCTAGCCGGTTATACCTTACTGTCCCTACATGCACAATCCCGAAATTGCTATTTAAGCACCTGGAATATGAGACCATCTGCTTCATGTGGCAGCTTAGGAATGAATTTCTTTAGAAGCTTATCTACAGTGGACAGCAACCAAAAGTCCTTCCTCCTTACCTGATAAAACATTCAAGCTTACAGATCAACTTTCCAGAAATTGCAAGTACTGTGAACAACATAGATGAGAGCTAATTATTTGCGGAGTTTGCAACACATACACTAAATGGTTCCAAGTCATATCTATAATATGGATTCATGCTCTTAGAGAGAACCTCACGCTCTTGATTTCGAGGTTCAATCACTTCTTTATTCAGCATCCTCCACCTCTCATGGAAGGGCAGCTGCAAACACAAATCCAATTAGAAGATCAAAATTTAGAAGAAAGCATTGAAAATAAAGTGCAATAACAAAAGTATTCCCTGTCAAGTTGCAAAAACAGATTCAGAGAAGGATCAACAACAAATGCTTCTCAGAAACATAACATTTCTTCTCCCACATAAAGTTACGAAATAAAAAAAAAAATGCTATGAAGTCACTTTCAATAATTAGCAGTAAAAGGTAACAAGCCTACAGACATTTTCCAAATGTTTCAGCTGTGAAATTCAAACTAGACTAAATTTCAGTACTATAACTGAGCAGCCCACCATTCATAAACACTTCAAATAAGGACCCTAGAACTTGTGAAAAGAAACCCAGATAGTAAATAACTTTGCACATTAAGTCATTGTAGTTAAATATAAAGCTGTTATCCAGAATGACACCTGAGCAAGCCTATTTTCCACACACATGCATCTAGTCTAATGCATATCAGGAATATAACAATTGTCAACCAACAACATCTGAGCAAGCCCATTTTTGTGGAGCAGCAGCTGGCTTTCAGACAACCAATCAATTAACACATAGGACAACCACTGATACTATTAACAAAATCATATAGTGCAGGTGCATTTGAAACAAAATAAACCACACATAGAACCCAAATTTGCATGCATGTACTTTGTAGATAAGCTGACCTCCACTATAGATGTTTCGTTAATTGCCATCACATCATAAATGAGATATCTTCTCTCTTGCTTGTGTGTATTAGGGTCTGTGTCAATTACCATCTCTCCATCAAGCAATGTGTAGTTGTGAATCTGGTCAGCGATTCCCTGAAAGAAAAGAAAGAGGACAAGAGGCAAGAAAGGATCAGAAAATATGTCTCTGTCAAATTTTCTGTACTACAGGATCAGAACCTTCTCATGTCAAGCATGAACACACCTTATCTGTTTGTTTACATGGGAACCGCATATCAACCCTTCTGAAGTAAAATTTCCTATCAATCAAGTAACATCCATCCCATGTAATTAGCATCAGATATCGTGTTCCATCGGCCTTCCATGTTGCATAATAATACCGTTGTCTTAAGAGTTGTAAGTTTTCCCTGTATAGTACATTGAAAAATTGAAAACAAACTTTTGTTGCGATACTCCAAAATCAGGAGCACCGAGAAACACTATCCAGCTTGTGCAAGTCACAACTTGTACCAAAATTGGTCACCACAAGTAGTATATAAAATAGATTTTTCTGTTGAAATTGAAATTGTAGAATCTAAAGTATCTTACCCATTGAGAGAAACTGGGTGGGACCCTGGAAATTGTAGATTTCCTCTTGCCTGGATTCCAGAACATATGTCATGCAAAAGACATTAGAAATGCCAACTGTATAAAAGAAGAGAAAAAAGCAACAAAAATCAACAGTGATTTCAAACCTTGAAATGACAAGTTCAAGATTTTTTTATTAGTTTTTTAAATTCATTCAAGTAATTGCAAATTTCTTTAGACTTAGGACTCCACAAAACTCAGAGTTTGGAACGGTAATAAACAAATAAAGGCATGGAAAACAAAAGGCTTTTCAAAGTGCTTACTGGCATTCCAAGTTTAAGCAATTGATAGCACATTTGTCTCAATTCTCGTTGTTTGTCGGAAGATACTGCATCTCCCAGCAAATCATCATTTGTCATTACATGATTCTCCACCTGATTCTCCTAATATAATTAAAAAGAAAAATATCATTGTAATTGTCAGCAGCCATATAAATCCTTAAGGCATTATTTGCACATGGATTGACAAAAGAAATGCAGCCAAGAATCAGCCAGGGATTCCATTCAAAAGTTTTAGCTTCATTGTAAAAACCAATCCACCTTTCATTTCTAGAGCTCAATGACACTTTCATGGTTCCAAAACAAAAACTTAACCAGTAATTCAAACCAATAATAGGCACTGGGAAGTAGAATACTTTTAGACACTACATACATGCAAAGGAGCAGCTTCATTGTTATGATCTTGAACAGCTTCACCATTAAAGCCAGCATCATCAGATCTTTTCCACTCAGGAGTTTGAGGGCAAACAACTTGATGTGGCCTCCTTTCATGATAAAATTTGTATAATGAATCAATATAGTCTTCTTTATAGATTCCAGGAGGGCGTGCCCTAGCAAATATATCTATTGCCTGCACAAGAGACAGAAGCGACTTCAACTTAAATGTTGACCACCAGAATAGAAGAACTAGGAACATGAAGATGATGTTGCCCACCTCAGTGACAGAAATAGATCTTGTACGCTTGAGAAAGTGAGCAATCATATAGCCTGTGCGGTTATGCCCATGTGTACAATGGACAAGAATATACTTCTCTCCATGTGTTCCTTGGGAACAAAATTGTGAAACCTAAGAAGATAGTGACATTTTGAATCAAAACTCTGAAGGCAGGAAAAGAAATAAGGCCAGCGTTCCCTATGAAAGCTATTACACTATCATCCCTGTCAAACCATGAGAATTCCATGGATAACCAATGAAATTTTCAAGCAACCCGATCCGGTGAAAGGATTACTAATACAATGTAAAACAGCGGGGAGAAAAGCAGACCAAATTTTTTCCATGGGGAGCACACATTACTATGACAAAAGAAGCTTACCTCGTAGACAAATTTATCTACAGATGCATCATCAGGTACAGAATCCCTGCCCTTGCATCTTATCTGGCACAAGGAAATTAAATACTAAGAACTAGTTTCAACCAATTAGTAATGGTACTGAAAGCACAAATTAAAAATGAATATTGAATGCAAACCTTAATGTGGCTAATTCCTTCTTCAGACCAAGCAGATATTGGGTAGTAGCGATTGGTGTTTGTTAGATCAATCACTAAACCAAGCTGAAGAGCATAAAACAAAAACACTGAGATGTTTTATGCTGTCTGTTACCAAAATATTAGCTAAGTCCATAATATATGTTCAGAGAGAATACAGGCACTCCATCTGAAAAAGAACAAATTTATTATTTGCATCTCTCTCTCTCTTTCTTGTCAAAAAAACAGCCTCTTTTTTCATGTAATCTTCTTGTTCGCATTAATAATAGGGAACAGTTGCAGAGACTAGTGACACACCTAATCTTTTCTTAGAGTCCATTTTAAGGGAAATGAAATTTTTATGCTCATTAGAAAACACCATCACTTAGTATTATTGAAATGAGACTCAAAAAGCACACCACTTGGCCCATAGACTATGTACAAATGCAATTAAAAAGTTAATAAACATCCGAAAAAGAGATCAAACAATTTTATCTGCATATCCAATGTGTACTGTTACATTTAAGAAAGATATCAGCATCACAATGAATTTAAATAGCAGCCCAAAGATATCAGCATCACAATGAATTTAAATAGCAGCCCAACAAATGGGTAGTAAAAATCCACTTACTTCTCTTCCGAGTAGTCTTTGTTCATTTAACACATGTTTTGGTGTGTATCTTTTGCCGGGAATGTGTTGATTGAAGGACTCACCAAGTGGAACCTTCGAAGGAATTATACAACCTATAGCTTCACCGTATGCAGGACAACCTAACCAACCTGCAATAAACAAAAAAAAATCCACATTAACCATACTGATAATCAAGCAATTCATTCAATTGATTCCAAGAATGCTAATAAAGGGGAGTGGAAAACCGACCAGGAGGGAGCACGTTCTCATCATAAAAACCACGGTTTCCAAAATTAAACCTTTGATGATCATTCGAAGGTTGATAACCATGCATTTGACCATCACCAGGAAATTTCCTTTTCATCCTCCATTGTCTTCCATCACTCTCCTAAAACATCAAAAAACACTTAAATCAGTGATCACACAACAACAGCTACGTGTACAGACATTAATTAACAACACAACAACTAACAATACTATACAAGCGAAAACATCCATATTACAGCATCTGCAGTCCTCACATACATACTTCAATAAATCCAACAATACGATTCCAATTTCAACTTCACCAAAACAGTAGCTTAAACCCGAAGAAACTAAGTTAAAACAAAACACAGATATAACATACTGCCGGTCTTTCTACATGCTCCGGCGGTGAAAATCTGCCCAAAATTCCTCGTTTGTTCTCTTCAAGCTCTTCAGGTTGGGCGCAAGCGTTTAAATCCATGGTAGAAAAAAAAAAAAGGAATCAACCGTCTCCGACCGCCGTTGAATTGGTGACTATGTCAACTGATTGGATGATTATAGAAAGGAATCGAGGAGATAGATTGGATTTGGAGGTACAGAGGTACAGGCAGTGTATGTAGAAAATTAGTATACGGGCCACCCCCCAATTTTAATTTATAAGTGTTTCTGTGTTTGTGTTTCCAATTTGCGTCGGAGTCGGACTATTAAAAGGGTCAAACTTTTTTTTTTACCCGATCCGGAATATGTCATTTCTTTTCCTATACGCTGTAAACGAACAGAGCAGCTCGCAAGCCGCTCGGTGTTCGGTTCATTAAAAGTTTGTTCGAGCTCATTTGTTAAGCTAAACGAGGCGAGCCCGAGCTTGATTATAAGGCTCGTGTGATAAACGAACAGAGCTCAAACACCTCAAAGCTCTGCTCGGTAAGGCTCGCGAACAGACTCATTAAGAGGTTCATGAACAGGCTCGTGAACAGATTCGCGAACAGGCTCGTTTAGGAATGTTCGTGAACAGACTCGCGAACAGGCTTGTTAATATGTTCGTGAGCAAGCTTGTGGACAGGTTCGTGAACATGTTCGTTTAGGAATGTTCGTGAACAGGCTCGCGAACAAATATTATATAATACTACTTTAATATTAAGTTAATATAATAGTAATTTGAATTAGTGTAAATGATAAAATTACATATAATAAATTTATATAATAACTATAAAATCAAAGTGGTATTAAATACAATAAAATAATAATAAAAATTGACTATAATATTAATTAAATATTATATAATATTAAATTAATATGAATTGAAAAACTATTATATAATGTTAGTATCACTAGTTTTAAGATCATTTATATGATTTTAATGTTAATAAATTAAATAAAATTATGTAATTTAGTATATAATACTACTATTAAGTTTAAATAAATTTAACTCACGAA
>CATIWO010359892.1:0-23566 GCA_949673435.1 Macaranga tanarius | reverse complement strand
AATTTTAAAATGTAATAAAATAGAGAATAGTGTTAAATTATGGTTAATAAAATTTTTAAAAAAATTATTACTTTTTAGGTGAAAAATTTTTTGTATAGAAAATAGAAAAAACTCATGTAAAAAAATAATAAAATATCTAATAGTATCAAATTATGGTTAATAAAAATATCATTTTAAATAGAAGTATCACTTGATTTAATTAAACAAAAATTTTAATTTATAAAATAAATTAGTTATTAAAATATGAAATTTTAATATGTAATTATAGATACAAAAAATTTAAAAAAATTTATATCAATTATAAAATTTTCAGTTACAAGTATAAATCAATTAAATTATAATTTTATTAACTAAATATATATAAATATTAATAAGTTAGTAAAATTATTTATCATAAAAAAATACAAAAATAATTAAAAATTACTTAAAATATGAAAGATTAATTAAATAAAAAATAAAGTATATGCATTTATTGGACATATTTAAAAATTACAGGGACTAAATCAGATATTCTACATATATATGTAAAATATCTGATTTATTCCCTGTAAAATAATTAATACATAGATTATTTTATCACATACACATATACATTTAAAAATTAATGGGAAAAGAATCAAATAAAATAGGAACTTTTGACTTACCGACAAAATTTGGCTCAAATGTGAAAAAAAAATGTTCTCATGTAATTACTATTCATCTAACCTCTAAACAACAACCCAAAAAAATGTGAAAAATATTTTTCAGAAAAAAAGCCTTAGTTAAGTGCAAATAATGCAGCATGTTAATCACTATTTGCAGTTTCAACTCAAATTAAGCATGGAGATTGTTTGGGTTGTTGAACCATTCATGGATCAATTGCTATGGTAGATGTCATTATGCTCTCATATTTTCTAATACCTAACGTATTATGCTTCACTCTTTTTCTCAACTTCTATTAAGAGACAAGGTTTGAATTTGAGCATTCAGGCCTTAGAACAATTCAATTTAAAAAAAAAAATAAATCATAGAATGATTCAGGCTTTGATTATTTTTTGCCTTAATTTGGGACAAAATATTTATTTCTATGGATGAAGAATCATTTTATATGTATACATCACAACATATGTAGTTTCAAATGAACCTAACAATACCCCTGAACTAACTATAAAGTGTGAATATACCCTCTTTAACACAATAACTATATAATATATATATATATATATATATTGTGTGTGCGTGTGTAGTTTTGAAATTCTATTTTTACTAGAAGGAAGTTCAAAATGAACGTTGAAAACATTAAGGAACCATATTTACTCTACTAAAAAGAATTAACTTTCTTAAGGAAGCACAGAACAGTGAAATTCAGAATTCAAGTTGCAAATTGGATTGCATGATATTAAGAGACAGCAGTATTACCACATGGCTAGACTGAGAGAAGACATGACATTTAACAAATGATAATTGTGCAAAGTTGATAGCTAATTTTATATTTCAAATATGTGGAGACAGTTGATGATATATTTTATATTCATACATCAACTTGACATTGACATACAGCAAATTTTATATGGTAGGTGAGATATGGCTAGATTGCTAGTAAAAGTCTAAAAGATAACTGAGACTTTAAGCTTTCAAACATGACGAAAGGAGATCAGAGTCATAAATATTTTATATGGGATCATGCAAGTTGTTCATCATTTTAAATCTTCAAATCTTTTGAGTAGAGTGAGGGCAAATGTTTTGCGAAAGAAGTAGGAAGAGGAAATAAAGGTCTCATAGAAGGCTTGAATATGTGTGTGAATTTTCTTTTTTCAACGTGTTAATATTTCATTGGTTGGCATTGATAAATAGATTTTAAGTTTTTAACCATAAAAATTTAAAGTAATAGTTATTCATTTGCATGTTTTTGGTATAGTTATATTGTAAATTCCAATCAATACATTTAAATACATTTTATTGTAACTATTGATTTAAATACAAGAACTAAATTGGCTACGAAAGGTACATTTCAGATCTCTTCACTCCAATTCAGGTTAGTTGCAGATTCTGGTGCCTTAACTGTTGGAGAAACCTCTTTTTCTTCAAAAGGAAGAAGTTTACCAAAATATAAGCTCTTAGCTATCCAGCTAGATGACTGCAGGAAATTACCAACTTTATATTATAACATACAAAATCGAAGATTGAAGTGAGAAACATTTTGACCATGTTAACATGCAAGCACCATAATTTGTGCACATTATTAGAAGCCTCCAATAATCGCCAATCAGTCAACAGCTCTTCTTTCTAAGGGGCAAGAAAAAGAAGGGATGGAAATGAACTGACCATCATGAGTATTTTCCTCTCAGAGGCACAGTGTCTCAAGTGACGTGAGGCTCTACTCTCATCCTCAGCAACAATAGCTCCCACAGAAATCGCTTCAGTGTCAAGACTTTGAAACAACCTATGGAGGGTTTTGAACACCTGCCCACCTCCATGCTGAACAGCTCAAACAAGGGAAAACAGATTTACTAGACCGCAAATGAAAATGTAACATTCAGAAAGAACTTAAAATTTGTGGAAGGATTTAAATTCCTGAAAACCAAGATAAGTTTTACCTTGATTATAATTGCTAATTTGGTGCAGAAACTGTGCTTCCCATGAATCATGATCCCTATTCTATCGAAAATACGTATAGCATTCTCATGGTAACTCAACTTTCCAAATCTTGTATAGTGCAAACCAGCCTGATTTGGTAGAATCATGTATCTGAGAAGATCAACCATGCATTAGTTAGTAAGCCATAGAGAATAAACTCTTTTAAGTGCCCTAGACTACGCTAAAGATGTAATGCCAAACATTGATCATGTAAACTTATTCACACATATTTAGCCTATAATCCATTCAGTCCATTCGTGTATTATATTATTGTTCCAAAATAAATAAAATGCTAGTGCTCATTCAAAACCGCAGTTTCTTCATTTTCAAATGTAGCTGAATTTTGCGCATTAGAGTATTTTGCTGTAGTGCCAGTGACACTTACTTTTCAGGATGTATGACAGAACCTGCTGCAACTGAGTCAAAAAGCCACTTTACTTTGAGAATGGGAGCGTTCACTGCACAGCCGTACAAGAACTTGGTAGTTTGTAGCTGGCAACAGAACAGCAAAGGTGATGAATGAGAAATTACAATCATTAATTAGAAGCTAACACCTTGCAAAGTACTAATCGCAGATACAGACTAAAAAGTTCAGGAAGCATATTTAACGGATACCACATGACAATGCATGAAAACTTATGGTGCAGCATAAAGTTTCCTCAATTTCCAAGAAATACCTAATTTTAGATCAAGGGAAGTACTAAAATTGGTTTATGATATAAAATTCTAGGGTTTGGTTATAGGTAAAATAGGATGGTTATCAATCACAATCCACAATTTTCCTTAGAAATAGCACACCAGCCAAAAAATGAAAATTGTAACATGAGGGAAACATAAGCAGCAGTATGTTTTTTACTTCAGCACCAAATGACACAACTCTTAAAGAGCAGTACGCACAATCATGATAAGAGGTCTTGCCCTACTTCTCCAGTAGTTTAGCCCGGTGTGGGAAGAGTGATACTGTGAAAGTCTTAAAGGATTTAGTACAAGCTCTCCCTAATGTAACTGGAAACAGTTTCCTAGTTATAGTTTTGACTGGTTTGGGCAAGTTCAGAGTGATATAGCAGCTCATGAGGCTGCCAACTCACCATAAAAAAAAGGCTTTCATGTCACCAGAAAGAGATATTGGGGTGCTGGGAAAAAAAGAACATAAATAACTGCAGGTTTATCAAATATTAACTGATTCTTTGTTATGAAAACTTATTCCAGAGATATCACTGCATGGCATGAAACTTAGCTCAACGCTTCAAAATTCAGAACATCAGGAAAAAAAAAAATTAAGATAATAAAGGCAAGGGATAGATGACATAGGGAAATAACTCTCAGTGTTGAACCAACCTTCTTTGGACATAAAACAATAGGACGCCGTTGGTAATTAGATCTCGCACTTCTCTTGGCCCTGGAATTTGAAGGTGGATTTGGTACATCCAAAAGAACCATCCCACCATATTCTTGTATTAGCCCGACAACTTCTCTTTCCTTTCGACTCGAAAATCCAGTAAGCAAGAACTGTAGACCATGAAATATCAATCTCTTCACATCATCTATATGACCTATGAAGCAATCCTTCGTATCTTTAGTCAGAGAATCAGTCCACGGCTTGGCATGTTTTGACATTTTATTATCTCTGATAGCAGAACCTAAGCAACAAAATATTTCAAAGAAATAAGAATTGATAACTAGAAGGTAAAGAACATGTACATTAGACAAAGAATAGTGCAATCTTACACTTTTTTCGTAAAGTTTGCGGCTCTCGGATGTCCTTATTCTGCTGGAGCCCATCTTCAACCTCCGAGAAACGCACTCGCTTTCTGGCCAAGTGTGGAGTATTATGCGGATTTTTCGACTTAGATTTTATCTTCTGAATATTTTTTCTCTGAAGAGCCTTATGTATAGTTCCTGGTGCAACTATCTGTTCTGGAGTTCTCTCTTCAGTTAAGTTTCTCGCAAAAAGTTCAGAAGGCTGCAAACGGCAGCGTGTTCTTCGGTTTAGAACAAGAGGTGATTTCTGTTGCACCGAAGGCTGAAGTTGCTGCTCAGGTTCATCTTTTGCAGGTTCATCACGGTGCGAAACTGTGCTCCCGGAAACACTGGCGTCCTGGTTTTGGCCATGATCTCTTCCAATGTAAGGCTCAAATTCAGACCTGGGAGGCAATAACAAATTAGAATTTTTGTGATAAGAAGAACCATTTGATGAAATCTGTTCTCCAACACGTTCTGATGAAAACGGTTGATTTTGGTCAATTTGCTGTCCCTTCAAAATTTCTTTATGTTTTGGCAACAGTGTGCTGTAAGTCTTTAGTGAAGCCATCCTGCGAACAGGGGCCCCAAAATATTCACCAGTGTTTGCGGGCATAGTTTCCTCAATGATATGACCAAGTTCATCATTTATGTCTGACATTCTCTGGAAGTTCTCTCTCCTAAGTTCTGACTTGGTGTAGGAGCAATTCTGAGCATCATCTTCTCTATCATCTTGATTCTGAGCTAATACAGAACCTGCTTTCTCTAAAGAGATACTGCAAGGAACAACAGAACAAAGAGGATCCACCAACGATTGATCGGAAGACCTATTCTCCTGGGAAAATAATGTCCCTTCATCAGCCTTATGAACTAGACCTCCACGGAGCCTGCTGGACTGTGAAGCTATATTGGACCCACCTTCATGTTTCTGCACGAAAGAGTTCTCATCTGCAACAAAATCAGCAGATTCAGAGAGAAAGCTTGTCTCACAATGAAAAAGCTTTGGTATGCCTTTAGTTGTGCTCTCCTTCAACTTTGCAGAAGTGTCTGCTTCCTTCGAAGAGGGAAAATGAACAAAAAAAAAGATACCGACAAGAACACAACAACAGTTAGAAAGAATAAGTGGATCAAGCTATGCACATACAATAGCGATTTAGATATTCAAACATGAAATCACAAAACACAAACACAAAGAATAGAATGATTTGCAATTTGTTTACAGAAAAAATTACCTCACAATTAATATATATCTCTAAGAAGCAAATACCAAAATAAGTGAATGGGAATGCTAAATCTAAAAAAAAAAAAATTACAAGCACTAAAAACAAACCAACAGTGATGAAACATGCAGATTAAGCATGCCTTCATTAGGATAAAATTATGAAAGCTTATCAATAAAGAAACATATATATATCAACTATAATGAAAAAGCTTCCTTCCATTATATTTAAGGAGAAGAACTAAGCCATTGTTCTAGCAATTTTGCTAAATGAGGATGAAGGTCAAATGATATGGAAAACAGATAAAATTACCAAGCAAGGGATGCACCTATTAAATGATGTGCTAAGGAAAAGAGAAGATAAGAAGATTATTAGAATTAAGTGCAGTCTTCACCTTCTCTGTCCAACCACCCAACCAGCGGCTCCTGAATCTATCTGAAACTAAAGAACATATATTTTCTCCTCGTTCTGCAGGAAAAGTGAAAAATGGAGAACTTAGGCACATTCATATCTTCCAACATTTACCAAAATAGCACATGTAGAGAGACAGGATAAGCATACCACCATTTTCTGAAATGCAAGCAGGAAATGAACTGGCATCAACCTGAGGCTGAAATATTCATCATAGAAAAGTGAATACTTAAAAATCAAAGGGAATACTTCATATGAAGGAAAATATGCAGGTATTAAATACAGAACCCACTGAACTTGAATATCCTTCTTTTCTGAATTTGAGTTATAGAAAGAAAAGATGGCCAATTAACTGAGGAATGCGAAAGAGAAAAGTATACAAACAAATGCAAAAATTTTCCACTGGCCTTTTTTTTTTTTTTTTTTTGGATAGACAAGCCTCGGCAGTGGCTAAGAGAAGAAATCTTGTACCTGTGCCAGGGCTGGAACATGTGAAATTGCTTCAGCTGGATGATGTGAAATGGCATCATCTAAGCTTGCCATATTGTCATTGTTTAAAACCAAAGCTGAACCATTGGGAATTTTATCATGATCAACCATAATCTGTACATGCCTGGACTCACTGTCATGCCCACAAGAATAGTCTGTGACAGGAGTATCTTTCACTTGAGAAACATCTGAACCACAAGCATGCTGATCATCAACATCACCAAAAGAAATTCCCACATCTAGGAAGGCATTCTCCATAATCCTATCATCCAAGTCAGAAAGAAAATCAATCTCATCAATTTCATCAGATAAGCAGCTGCTCCCATCATCTAAAATCTCGAACCTAGCTTGCTTAACACAGAGTGCAGCTTCAAGAATAGCTTCTGCTGATACAACTTCTGAATTTGACCCACTACACATCAATTCATGTATAACCAATGCTTCAGACGCAGCAGTAGATAGTTCAACCGCATCTTTGACATGCTTATCACTAAATTCTTCTTCAATATCAAGATTCTCCTTACAACTGGTAGTAGATGATGAAAGACCAGCATTATGATCAATGCTTACTCCATTTTGCACCTCAATTTCCTCCTTATTGGTTGGACATTGCGGTTGAACATTCTCCTCAGCATTTGGTTGATACAATCTCTCCTGCAAGCCAGCTGAAGTCTCAACACGATGCACTAAAGCTTGAGAAACATTCAAATCTTGGCTCTCAATTTTCTGTGATTCCCCATCTAAGGAAAGACGTAGGCGAAAATGAACTGCCTGAGCAGACATAAGAAAAAAAAATAGAGCAAGCTTCAAATTCAAAATTACCAAAATTCCAACAAAGATGCAAACTTTTTCATGAACTTAGCAAATTAAGACAAAATCCTGATAAAATTGATGAATTATTACGCGAAAGAACTTACATTTATCGGTGATGGAGAAACACTAATTTGTGAAGCATCATCAGGACCAGACAAGAACAAATTGAAATTATTGAATGTATTAGTACACTCTCCTCTTCTTGATAAAGTTTCCAATTGATTACTGGAATTGGTAATCAGATGATTATCAGATGATTCAATTTGAGGATTTTGAAGCCAATGAGGTAACCAAGCTAAATCCTGAAAATCAAATTCGATTGAAACCAAATAAAATGAACACATTTTAACGATAAAATGGAGACAAAGAAGGAAGCAAGTAGCGAAATTGAAATTGAAATTGAAAATAATTGTTAGGGTTTACCTCGGAGAATTGAGGAGGACGAAACCCTAAGCTCGCCATGGAAGGTGAAAAGAGCGCGCACGAGAGAGTGAAAAGATTTTCGCGCCATTTTCGACGCTGAATGTTTCTGCTTAAATAGTGCGTGTTAGGGGCAAAGAAGGAAATAAAATTAATTGGTACTTCATGTTTCTACGATCTTAGCCGTTCATCCGTTTAATTTGAAATCAGTGGCTGAGATGTCTTTTTTTTTTTTTTTTTTTTTTTTGTTATGAATGTTTACACAAAATAAAAGAATCTTAATCCCTTGAAAAGAGAAACAAAAAAAAATTACCTTAATTAGATTTGTAACTTCTTAATTTAATTTATTTGAATTTGTTATATGTAATATCAGTGTTAAAAAAGTTTATTATATGTAATATTAGTTAATCACAATAATGTAAAATATACATCTTTTATAATTTCAAATTAATGTGATCCTAATATAATCTCATCCTAATAAAAAAAATAAATGCACATTTTATTTGTTAGAGAATTTTATGAAATTTTTATTATTAGCAAAATCAACCTTGGACTAGGTTGTGACCAAGTAATGATTTATTTGAGTTGAATCTCTAGGTTTTAACAAAATAAGTAATACCTCGCAATGATTAATTTTAAATAAATCTAAAACAATTCATTGCCATGGTAAACAACGAAAAATAAAATAATTTTTTTCTGTAGTATTGAAAACAAAATTTTTGATTTGGAAAAACTTAATCCTAGCACATAATGCATACTGAAAATTTTTGTTCATGGATAGGTGATAAGTTGTTAATCTATTTTCACAGTGAATTTTAATTTTTACCTTCAAACATTTTCCATCAAAACAACTGATATAATAATAATAATAATAAATATAACAATGATTTTTTTTTAGAAAATAATTTACATTCGCTTGCAAGCTACACAAGGAGAGTGAAGCCACCACCCAACATTGTTACAAAAGGAAGAATCCTTAGAGAACTAATCAGCAGCTAGCTAACTAAAGCATAAAAGAAAACAATGGACTGAATCATTATTGCAAGTGATTTAATCTCCTAGGCAATCTGTCGAATCTCCCACGTAATATCCACATCGTGGTTGTTGCAGCACTTCATTACCACTGAGGAGTCAGATTCGCAAACAACTCATTGAAAAATTGGAGAAGTCTGCACGTGACTATAATTAATTTGAGACTTGTGCATTTCTCAATTGCAGCTGAAGATGTGCCTAAGATTTCCAAGAAATAAAATAGTACAGTATCTTTCCGAAAAGAATTGATACAATTTGGCACATTTCCGGAAGTATATACAGAGATTATGGTTAATTAGCCATAGATCTATTCTCTGGACAAGAAAGAATCACAGTTGCAAATGAAGTGGAACAATTTCACCACCTGCAGGGAGTAGATTTGTCTCTGGTCTAATAGCAAGCAGCCAATGAAGCAATAGGAAACTCCAAACTTGAATTCATCTTTTTTGGCCTCGTAACCAGCAGTCAGTAAGCCTGTGGCAGGCTCATTGAGCAGCATTGTTCAATAATCGCTACCCTCCAGGTCATGCCTCCGCCAGTTTTAAACGAGGAACAATATTCATTGATTGGAGTTCCTGCAATGGAGTCATTTAGTGGAAGTATAATCAACACAGCAATAAAGAGCCAGAATATGTTAATATATAATTATTAAAAGTTTTTTTTTAACAAATGAAAAGAGCAAAAAAGTTGATGAACTGAGACATGCATTAGAGACAAGCAAGGTTTGATGTGCAGAACAATGATCCACAAAATTGGTACCTGAAGTAAGAGCTTGCAAGCATATGGTAGTTTCATAGTAGAAATGTTATCCCCGTTTTTACAGGTAGAACAAATCCCAGCTCTCAGTTTCTGATTGAAATATCCTAACAGACCACAAACTCTACAAACCTGCAAAAGAAAATTTGACTTGTAGAAATTGGACTCGTAGAATGCTTTAGTTTACGTTAAATACAAAATATAAAAATATGACGAGCAGACAAGTGAGCCAACATATTGCGGTTGTTCAGTGCCTCAGATTCATGCAAAGTTCATTCAGTTGAATGTCTTAAAAGCTTCAATTTGCTTTATGATAACTACAGCATACATTTAACAGTGAAGATTTCGTTGAGACATTCTTAAAGAGAATTTCAGATAAAAGAAACCTGCAATTGCACATGATAATATAATTTCAATGATGTAACACTATGTTGCCACACATGAAAAATTAAGGTTCTAACACTAGTGCATGAATTTGAAGCAACATGGACAGCATAGATCAGAGGAAGCAGCTGAATATTGCGATTGAACTGCAGTAAAAAGTCATTAATCTACTAAACAAAGCAGCAAGCAATAAATCATTCTTAAACTAATGATCCACCAGAGTACTGAGTCACCTGAACTTCAAAAGGGTCACTTGAAATCATAAGACGCTCAAAAATCAGCATGCTAGCGCCATAAGCAATCAAACAATCGCGTTCCATTTCTCCCACTCGAAGTCCTGAAAAGTGAATATTTAGTAAAATACAATCTTCTTGAACTGAAGTGAAATTGAGAAAATATTTTGATATAAGCAATCAAAACCTCCATTTCGCGCTCTTCCTTCAGTAGGTTGTCTAGTTAGCATTACACGAGGTCCATTACCTCTGGCGTGCATTTTATCCAGGACCTAAGCATGGAAATTGAAAAATAATGATTATACAAAAATAGGAAGGTGCAACAACAAAACTATTACTCGCATAAATTAGATACGCATCACCTACTAAAATAAAAGAATCATGTAAAATGTTATAAAGAAAAGACATAGCATGGGAACTGTCCTAGATGCCAAGCCAAAAAAAATTAATGAGATTTTGCATGTAGATATCATGGCAATACGGAAATATCTATAATCTCAAAGGAGAGCACAACAATTATGAAATAAAAATTTAAACATATGAAATCATGTGACACAATGAAAAGATTCCTGTTGAAGTGATCATTAAATTGAAAGTATCCAAATCACATATGTTAAAACACACCATACAATGGGAAAACATAAAGGAGAAAAATCTCACCATATGTTTTAACTTCTGGTAGTAAATTGGCCCCATGAAAATGTATGCTTGTAATGGGCAGCCTGTGATGCCTGGAGAAAAAAATTAGGTATATCAGACTATCAGAAACCTTATGCTAATTTTAGCACCGCTACATATTTTATTCAAAAAAAATGTCCCATGGCCTGTGGTCTTCTCAGTCAGCAACTGCCTGAGAAGCTCCACATGTATAGTAAGTCTTGTGTTGCTGCTCTTTCTCCAGGTCCATGGGGCTCTGGCTATGTGTTCAAAAAAAGCAATAGCTTATGTTTAGCCAATATTCCCACATTGGGAATTTATGGCATGGTTTCTCAGCACATAAGCGTGACATGTGGTCTTCTCAGTCAGCAATTGCCTGAGAAGCTCCACGTGTACAGTAAGTCTTGTGTTGCTGCTCTTTCTCCAGGCCCATTGGGCTCTGGTTATTTGTTCAAAAAAAAAAAAAAAATCCCACTAGTATGAGTATTTTTTTTTTAGCTTAAATGAGAGTATGTTTCCCATTATCCAAAACACTAACAATGCTTGCAGCAGGTTCTGATAAAGAAATCTAAAAAAAATTCCTATATCTATCTATATATGAGGGGGTATTGCAGGTGCAATGATTTCAGGAAAAGGTAGTATGACCTGAATAAATGAAGTCCTTGCCATTGTAACTAAAGCCATGATTGACAAGAGTTTCACTGTCACACACAAAGATATAAAATATGAGGACATGAATCCACAATCACAAAATGGAAGAGAAGAAAAAAGGCCATGTTAGAAATGAGAAAGCACCTTATAGCTTCAACTGTGTCCGCATGACCACTTGGTTCTCCAAAAGCACTACCATAATGGAATCTACCACAGGAAACCCCTGCTTTACCCCCAAGAAGCTCTATCATCTTTCCAACAGTCATTCGACTAGTCAATGCAAAAGAATATGCATCATCATTCAACATTCTCTAACTTGGAAGATAGAAATATATAAAAATAAATAACAACTTCCAAGAGAACAAAAAAATTTGGTAAAAAGATCAATATATAAATCTCTTTGGGCCAGATAAAAATTCCATGATAAAGAAGAATTTCAAAAACAAGATCATGCAGTTGCCAGAAGTAGAAGCCAATTTCTGCAAAAGCCATAGCAAATGTGAACATGACATATAGCCCTAATAAAATCTTACATTTTTTCTTATTCTACACCTGGTTCCCCTATTAAATTCTCACCAATTTCACAGTAGCCAAGTCCTACTAATTAACTAATATCCCAATAAAATGCATCAGATTGCTTTGGCTGACTGGCCTATGCACAGGTGCACTACATTCACATCTACCAGGTCAATAAAGTCTTTGTCGGCCTAGATTGCTTTAGTTGATTGGTTCAATATGATGTGAAACATAGACATCCAGGGCCAAGGCCACAACGGTCAACAAAATCCACACAAACACAACTAACTGAAGTTGAAAATATTAAAGCAATTTAAATGGCTTGCAAGTAAAGAGGACCAACCAAATGATTCAGTGCAGAATCAGACTAACTAAATTTGAAAAGGTTTTGCACCCTGAGGGAGAAAATATTTCACACTACATATCTGGTGGGCGTTTGTTTGATTAATTTGTTCCAATTTTTCAGAAATTTGGTCCAATTTTATTTGAATTTTAAGAAAATTTTCAATTGAGAGTTTGGCAATCATTGAAAATCACTCTCTATAATTTGTTCTTTATTCCCTTTTAGATTCCACATTGTGAAAATACTCGATAGGTGAGAGGAAATTATTACCTTGGAAAGCCATGAGGGTTCATGATTAAATCAGGGCAAATGCCACGTTCAGAGAAAGGGAAATCTTCTTGTTGAATGATTGTTCCACAAACACCTTTCTGCCCATGCCTGCTACTAAATTTGTCACCAACCTGAAAGAATACGCAAAACTAGACAATGAGCACATGCATGCAAAAAAGCTTGCATTTACATTCCACAAGTTAAGACAGATTCCTTTACCTCTGGTCTACGAGTGTGGCGGATTATGACTTTGATACACAGATTGTTTTTCCAATCTGAACACAGAGCAACTCTATCAACCACAGGCGACTCCCCTTCAGGACCTTTATATGAAATATAGCTAGGCCGATACTTGCTGGATATTGAAAGGAAGTATTACTGACAATTATGTAAAAGTAATAACAACAATTAATCAGTGAATTACTCACATATTTTCTGATGCTCCAACACCTGTTGCTGTTCCCATGGTTTCAAGTGGGCACTCCTTCTTCACATAGATATCATTTGGTCTAATAATTTCCCCAGGAGCAGCAATTCCATCATAGTCCAACACCTTCACAAGTGAAAACAGCAAATAAACATAAAAAGACGTTTGCTGTTCAAACTCTGAAGAAAGAATCATCCAATAGTATGGGCAAAAATGGTTATTGACATCCATGCATGTAGGTCTGCAACTGCCATCCAGACCCTAATCAAGATTCACTTTGTAGTAATTATCTATAGTAGCCAAATCAACAAACATCATTACCCTTTCCCTTTCTACGCCCCTTTCTGGCCTCAGTATTCTATCTGATGCAGAATTCTCGTACTTTTGTTTGATGGCAGGATACCTGTTGGTGGAACACAACAGAATTAAGCAACCACAAATGCTTGAGAGTGTAATAAAGTCATACAAGGAAAATTACTATAGCATTTAATTCTGCAATCACAAGAAGATAAGAAGTAACAGGTTCTCAAAGTTGCATACTTTTTAAATACTATACAACGACCAAATCCACGGTCCAAAGATGCCTTGTTCATGACTATTGCGTCCTCTATGTCATAGCCACTATAACTCATCACAGCGACAGTTGCATTCTGACCAGCCCCAAGCTTATCATAACCAACCTGAAAGCCAACTAATTAACTCACATCCCATGATGTCTACCATCATACCACATTTACATTATGCAGTATAATTACCAGCTCGATTGTCCTTGTTGTCAATAAAGGCCGTTGAGGATACACCAATAGATAAAGTAAAGAGTCCATCCGGAATAGCTGCAGAAATCAAGACATGACAGTCGTAAATTAAGCACAGAACAAAGTCTCTGTAGTATGAACTTGCACATATACCAACAAAGTTTTTCATAAAATTGCCAAGATGCCATATCGTCTTTCTGTTTGCAGGGAAGGGGAGCAGTAATAGAAAAGAAATTTGACTAATAAATCAATCCCAGTATATTTAGTTCAATTAAAGTTGAAATCAGTAATAGAAGAGAAAAGCATACAAAGGATACAGCCAGTAACGAGGTAACAATTATAACGTATCAGACCTAAATGTTCTTCATGTATTTTTCATTCAAATTTCATGGTAAAGAATTTTTTGGCTACTCAATGTGAGAAGAAAAGGAACTCAAGCAATTCTCATGATCAAACTTCTATCAGGATTCAGGAAAGAAGGGAAGGAAACAGTCAGCTACCACCCATTTCGATATAGCCCTTCTCAATCAGACAACTCATTGCGTCTTCCTCTAAAAGGAAAACACATATAACCGGTCGAATTGTATTAGCCATACCCATACAGTAAAACACCAAAGTTATGCATAGAATTAAAAGTATGCCCATGTTCTTCAGTGAATGATTTAATTTCACTTATGCGTGAGTGATTAATGATTACTTACTGACTTATATATAGCCACAGAATCTTGACTGTCTCCATGATTCATAAAGTAGGCTAGGCAGGCAGGAGCAATAACAATTACAGCAATAATGATGTTATTGTGCAGTGAATAATAACAGCATGAAAGATCTACATTCACTGTTTCCAACATTTGGTTTCATGCGTGTACGTAACATACCCAAAAAATCAAACAACTAGCCTGTGCTGAATAACCATTGAACTTCATAGCAACAGCACAATGAAACAATTCCAGTAAAATAGTGCAAAAAAATCAACATAACAAGGGACATGCAACAATAGTTTCATTCCTTCACAAAATTGATGGTAAATAATAGAAGAATTACTTGCCTGGTTGTATGCAATATTTCCCATGGCTTGCTTCCCCATAGCACACTGTTTACAGATACAAAGCAAAAAGTAAATACTGTTTAAAGATACAAAGCAAAAAGTAAGAGTGAACTTTTTTTAGTTCATGGAAAAGCATCATCATAAATTTTAGGATTTATGCAATAAAACCTGATATGTATTTCTTGGGGACTGATTATGATGAGGAAATGGTATTAGCCCAGCACAAACACCCAAAATGGTGAAAGGTTCTATCTCAATATGGGTTGTCTCAGGTGTAGCCTCCCTTTCGTACAAAGCTATCTGTAAATTAAAAAATTAGAGATCAAATAAATCCCAAAAAGGGGAAACTCAAGTGTAATACAACTTTACAACAGCGAAAGACTTTGAAATTGTTAGATGAGAACCAACCAAAGCATTGTTCTCCTCGTTGACATCAAGATATTCAATTAATCCCTCACGTAAGAAGTCATCAAAAGTGCGGACTCCATCCTGAAAAGTAAAAGCAAATTAAATAAGCCTTACAGTAACCATTCATTGTGCAGAGTACAGTACAATCGAGACTCACCCGCAACTCTTTCATATGGTGTTCTTTAATCCTTGATACACCTTTATCTGCAATAACTAGTGGACGACAAACTCGACCTCCATCAGAAGCAATGTACACAGCACGCTGGGAAACATTTTTCCTCATAAGATCAGGTATTTAATTAATTACATGAGCCCCCAAAAGTTAATGGTCAACTTAAATCAAGGAAATAAAAAAAAAAATCGAGATTTTCCATCTTTGTTTCCTCTATTTCTCTTTACAATATACCCTAATCCATCCTATATCAGAACCGCCTACCAAAAAAACATATCGCTCATTTTAAATAAAAAAAATTCCTTCTATGTTGATATCATGTATATACCATCTATGTTGATATCACATTTAAAATAGGCATGGCAGAAGAAATTACCTGCTTCTCATTCACAAAGACACTAACGAATTCGCCAATTTTCCCAGCTCGTCGCAGCTTTCTCAAGGCAGTAACAAAATACTGGACAAGGGAAGGAGATCAAAAGAAAGTTACTGGAAAGAAACAGAATTTGCACATATTCAAGCACATGTATTCGTCCCATTGAAACCATATTTTACCTGCGGCCTTCTGTGCTTGCCAAGAATGAGCCCATTAAATATAACCAGAAAAGAATTTGGTGTGTGAAGCTCTTCTCCAGAAAGAAGTTCCAAGTCTTCAACGCCCAAACAATAGCACTATAACAACAAACATTAGAGTCTTACAGTTATAACAATTTTTCTTCAATGCAAGGAGAGAATATACACTCAATTGGGCACACAGCCACACACATAAAAGCACGCATGCAGGCACCTATGTAAAAAGCAAGTAATTGAAAATCCTAACTTATATGCCAGCAGAAAGTATAAAACTAAGTAAACTTCAACTTTTTGGCTACTTTTCCCCAGGCATGCATATTCTCCTTCTCCTTCACAAGTCATGGAAGAAAAGGCTTGGTCCAGGGTCATACAATGTTAAATTTTGAATGCAAGAGGGGATATTTTGATTGCAGAAGTATTGGGACAGAAACAAAAATACTAAGGAAGCAGGGAAGTTATGTGTTAGGAAGGGTTAACTATTACATAGTAAATTATACAACTTTGCATTAAGGACTGCTGAAAATTCCTAAGGACAACAATCATTACTATGTGCGAGGTTTTTGGGGTGATAGATAAATCTTCTGTGAAGAGCTGGTCCAGTACTCAAGTTCGACTTTCAAAGTCAGAGATGCCACTAATGTGCCTCGTTACAAAATTTGAAAGGAAAAAATGCAGAAAATTAATCAAAAAAAGAAAATGGTAATGACAAGCACAAGTTGTCACAAGGAGCTTAACAAATAATACACTGACAAAAATTTAGCAAAAGAAATTAACCTAATAATATGACACATAACAAGGCTAATTATTGATATTGCTTAGCATAGGATCCCTGTAGACTACAGCTAAAGATGCCTATACCAGTTCAGGAAACACATAATTGGTTAAATAATTTCATATAGATGTACATATGGAATGTCATTCTAAATACTAAACATATTAGGTTTATTTTATACATTCTTACTACTGTTTTTCTAATTCCGATCTAGCATATTGAGTTTACCCTCGGAGAACAACAGTTATTTTAACTAAAAAGCATACCAGAGAAATCAATGGACCCTCTTCCTCATCAGTGGTAACATGAGTCATTAGGGCCAAGTTCTTCACTAGTCCACAAGCTTCACCTTCTGGAGTATCACAAGGGCAAAGCATACCCCACTAAAACAAAAATGCAGAATGATTACTAAACCAAATAACTTAAGGTTTAGCAATAATACATATAAACTTGAACACCAACATAACAATCATCCAATTCAATATAAGCAGACGCTAAATGTTACCTGGCTAGGTTGCAATGCTCTGGGTCCACTTACTTTTCTGGACTTCTCAAATTGTGGTGAGACCCTCGTCATCATGCCTAAACTCGCAATATAGGATAATCTAGCTAACACCTTCCAGAGGAGGACTGTATCAGTTTACTCCATATAAATAAAACAAAGAAATACAAAAAGGTTAAAATATGCATGTGGGGGCTAAAAGAGGAAAGTTGCAGAACCTGGGTCATGCCTTTCCTGTGCATTTTAAACCGTTTGACATCGAAGTTGCCAGTGGAGAGTGTCCTTTCTAGCCCATTAGTAATATTATTCTTTAGCAAATGCTGAGACCAGGAAGAAAGAAAAGAAATTATCTAAGTATTTATGTTGTTATTCAATAAATTCTTTCCCTACTCATAAGTTTGTACATGTCCAGACAATGACTTCCTCTTTAAAAAAAAAAATTATTTTCCTTTAACATGGTTGTTGATCATTTTTTTCTAGGCACACCAAAGACTGATAAATGTTTTCCTGGAAAAATATTTTTAGCAAGGCAAGTTGAGACTTGGATGTCATCTGCAATCATATCATACTGAAGTATGGATTGATATCATCTGCAATCATATCATACTGCAGTATGGATTGATATCAGAAATATCATTTACAATGCCTCTGCCTAGAATAAGAAAGCATACTATTATCAACAAATATATCTGCATGTAAAACCATTTCACTATGGACTATACAAGCAGAAGCACATACAACTGCACTATCACCAACAGAAAAGTAAGAAACTATTATGAACTTTCTAAAGCTAAAAGACTAATATGCATTTAAAGGAAAAATATGTCAGAAGAAGATGCATCACATTCTGGCATTGGGCCTCAAATTCACACATGCTACATTTGCACCAATAACATAAGGCACTTACATTAGCAAAGTCGAACCGGCTAGACCGATTTGGTTTTGCAAGCACGTTGTCTGCTGTTCTCTGAACCTCAGAAATCATTGTCTTAAACAAGTCCTATAATGCACGGTCAACACAGACAGTGCGTGAGAAAGAGTTGAAGATAGAATTTGGAACATATAGCATTTGCGGCAACCAGGAATGGCAGCATAATACCTCAAAGAGCAAAGAAATTAACTGGCCAGATAGCTCCAATCGTTTGTTACCCACATAATCCTATAACGGGATGAGAACAATTAGTTTGAGAAATATAATCACCCACCAACTCAGTAAATAGGCTTAAATGGTTTCCCATCAACCACATATTGATTACCTTGAGATTCTCTGTCACAAAAGATTTGTTTTCTTTTCATTCTAGGTAATTTCATATTGAATTTCTTTTTATGCTCAGAGACTTGTGTAACCCCATGGCTATTGCTTTTCTTTTCCTTCTCAGTAGATTCTACTTATTTAGGTGCAAAAAAAATAAATAAGATGCATTCATGTTCCATATAACTAAAATGCTTACCTTGTCATCCATTGCATCCTTGTTTAGTATAGCTTCCATCATCCTCCGCAACATTACCGCAACATATAAACATTTTGGACGAAAATTATTTTTATGCACCTTAAGACATAAAAACAGAGGTTGAAATTAATCAAATGCTTATTAGCAAGTGCATTTGAACTGCAAATAAGAGAGAAAACCTACCAGAACATTAGCAAGGAAGACATCTCGAAGAATAGACATAGCTCTATTTTCCTGTTCAAAACATCCACAATATTCTATGTTAAAAGCAAACCCAGAAAATAAACGTATAAGATGCAACGTCTTCTAGTGTGAGCATGTAAATATAAAAAGAGAAAGAGGAAGGAAAAACCTTTCGAAATGAAGGACTAAAATATGTAGATATTTTCACCTGCAACAGCCAACAACTGATATTAAAAATTAGCTGAGAACTTGAATATAGATTCAGCACTAACTTAGAAAGCGAAATTATATGACTTTATGAGGTCAACAATCACATATTACTGAAATCAACAAACATATATTCGATAAAATTTTAAAACATACATAAAAGATTGGCAGCAGGAGCATCCTTATATAACACAAGGATTGAAATGGTAGGACCTAAGATGCAGAATGCAAAAGCATAATGGCCAGAACATGCGACAGCAATTCAACTAACAAAGCCTTCAAATACTCCAAATAGTAGATGGTACTAAATGGCAGTATCATGTGTGGGGTCATAAAAAGTATTTCCTGCTTCAGATGCCATAAATGTTAAGTATTGATATCATCAAAATTTGGTGGCTTTACCACCCTAATGATATGTCTGAGACAAGATTGGAGCATATCACCCTAGTGATAAATATACCATACTTAAGTTATACAGGCAATGTCTGATTGTCAAATACTCAAAAATTAGAACACCTACTTCAAAGAACATTGCACTGTAATGTAAGAACTGTCTACCCTGCATAAATGAAAAGATAAATAGGTCTCTTCTAATGGGCTTGCAAGCTATCCATTTTCACATAACAATTAGATTTATAATCAAACAGTCTTGACTAGTTAGAAATAAAAGTCTAGCTTTGTCATGTTGAATTGTATCCTTCTTGAATTTACTGGCATACCATAACAATATGGTTTGGCAACAATTACATTTCCGCAAGTTATGTGAAAGCAACTATTTTATAAGAAAAAATTGTAAAATAAACAGAAAAATATAGATGCAATAAATATATCCTATTGTTAACAGCTGTGCATAATAGCAAAATATGCTTAAACACCAACCAACAAGAAGTCTTTATCAACTAGATGCTTGTTACCAGTTATTTGCAGTAATTGATACTTGGCGAGCAAGAGATTTACAAAAAAATGAACTGCAGTTACATGCTCACTTCAATGTCTAAGTTTGAGCATATAATTATGAAAGTCAATACCAGAAACACGAGATATTATGAAAGGCGTTACCAAGAGCATCATACCTTTCCATCAAGATACTCCAAAGCTTTTTGCTGGGTGTAGATATTCAAACCAGCACACTCCTGAGAACAAAGCAGCAAGATTAGATATTAGCTTACCACCTAGGGAGGAAAAAAAGAAAAACAACAAGAATACTAAAAAAAATGGGATTGGGAGAGAGCAATGTTTATGTTGCAGAACATACAAGTATACATTATTTTTCAATTTCAAGAAAAAGAATTGCAAACTTATTATAATTGATTTGCTAAATTTGACTTCCTGATGACAATCACAAAAAAGTGCAATATGAAAAATGCTCCCAATTAATTATTGTCCAATGTGTAATCAAATTGTCCAGTAAGTTAACTGATATTGACCCCAAAATAATTTATGATTGATCACCTCAATAGATGGCAAAAGTAGAGCACTATATCGAGGATCTCTTCCCACCATCTGCACAACCTCTTGATCACTTTCCATTCCCATAGCCTTGATTACTACCATAATAGGAATCTATAAAATATTTTGAAAATAATTAATCCACAATCAACCTAAGGCAACCATAGAAAGCCATAGTAACAAACATTAATTTAAATATTAGGACAATAAAAGGAAGTAACATTGAAACAAGGACCTTTTTTACAAATTGGTTGAGACATAGATACATCTTTTCCTTCTCCATCTGAATTACTGTTTTGCTTTTTGTTGCCTCCGTACTGCTTGTTACAGATGCATTTATACTGAAAACATATAGCAAACAACCATGATGAGCCAAACCTATGAAGTGTAAGCAAATTGAGGAGTAAAAACATCAGAAAAAACAATATCAACTACAATTTATCATCAGAACAGTCCAAAATATTTTTATAAACACCATTTGAGAGTACCATAGTAACAGATTGTATCAAGGAGAGAGAAAAAATTGACATAAGAATAACAAAGAGGAACTTACTTTCCCTTCTTATCAGTATCAATAATTATTCTATTCTTTGAAAGTTGCTCTTGTATTAAAATCACCTGAAAGAAATTTTTGATGTCAAAACATGCTAATAAGAAAAACTATCACAAGAAAAGAGAGATGCCCTACAAGATAAGCTCATTAAGACAACAATAAGCAAGAGATCAGCTCTCAAGGACAAGCACAAAAATAATTTCAGCATCATCAAATTGCATGCCAGATGACTGAACAGATGATTTGTTCGCAAGAAGTAAGGACCAGAAGCCCAAGAGGTTCAAGAAAGATGCCACATTTAAGAGGGGTTCCTACAAATGCAGCTATTTTGACATGCCCTAAGCCTTAGGTTTTCATTTTGATAACTTAATAAACAAAAGAAAAAGGAAAAGGAAACAATATGCACCCAAAAATTTACTATAGGACCAAATATCACCCTCAAATCTTCAGTCAGCTGCCTTCTTAATGACAGATGCTACAAGGACAGATTTGGATTTACACCAAGAATTCAACAACTTGGTAATACAATTGCAGACCATACATTATGAACCTTACACAGCATATCATCAAGGAAATCCCCATCATCAATAAGTCATATTGTACAAATCATTGCAGCATGAAAGGTATGCACAGACAAATGCAATTCTTTGATGCATTCTATACTCTTTGCATTGTTAAAGACATTAGGGTGAAAAAGTTATTAAATCACCTTCTCTGTTCCTTTTACAACAAAATATCCTCCAGGATCCAAGGGGCACTCACCTAAATTTGACAGAGAAAGACCATAATAAGAAGCAAGGACAAAATATAAATATATATATGCAGCAACAAAAAGCCATATCTGTTGTCAATGCAAACAAACCTAGCCTTGCTAGTTCAGCTTCATCTTTTCCATATAATACACAACAGCAACTTCGTAACATGATAGGCATTCTTCCAATCACAACATCATTCTGCAAGAATAACTACAATTTTTTAACACCCAAAATTACATATCCATACCACTAGATATAACAATAATGCTCTGACTACCTTTTCCACTCTGGTTTTCTGATCATGGCTTCCTTGGATGTACTCTACATTGACCAGTATTGGTGCGGAATACCTAAAACTCAAGCCAATTAAGAATTAAAAAGTTTACAGATAAATCATACAAATGCCAAAAGAGTTGCAATTAGAAAAAATAAAAATCTAGCAAGAATGAAAGGCCACATACGTCCTGTCCGATAACCGGCACATATGAGGACTGAGTTCTTCACTAACACCATCAATAATATCCGAGGGAGTACCAATCCTAACATCTTTAAACCTGGATAATCAATTAACACCAAACAAACACATACACACATACGCAGAAAATCAATCCACCAAAATTGAGAAATGACTAAAATTAAGAACACCAACACAAAAACAAAAAAAAGAGCACCTCAGATAAATCCCAGGATCAACAGTGGATACAATTCGATCATTGGCACGAACAATCTTCTTTATACCAACATTTACAAAGTAATTAAATGAATCTAAATGCTGCTTCACTAATCCTCTCACCTAATCATCACAATAACAACAACAAAAATTACGCAAAACTTCTCGAAACAAAATAAAATTTAAATGAGAGTCGAAATGATTACTTACCTTCAAGAACTCAGGAATAAGTTGAAATTTATCAACGGTTGATTTGATCGGAGCCGCGAGCTTTTGCTTATCGATTAATTGCTCAATGGAATTTTGCCTTAATTTCAGAGAGACAAGCACCAATTAAAATTACATAAAAACCTTTAAAAAAACACACAGAAACCAGAAGAAGAACCTACTGATGGCTTCCAATAGAAGAATCCATCTGCATGAGTCCCATCGTTGATTATGCAGAGAAAATTTGGTGTTTTGTACACAGTACAATAAACCCTGTGTTAAAACCCTGTCTGCAATCCGGGTCAATCTCATGGATTCAGTACCCGGATCCATCCACGGCCCAAAACCGACTCGGTTGTGGGCTATTTTTGTAATTAAGCACAGTTCACGTCGAGCCGTTGAACGACAACTCGAATGATTGTCGTTTAATGGTATAAACGACAGAATCTTCGCTTCTTCTTCTGTTCCCATCACCGCCACGAGCGCAGGGTGAGCAAAAGGCGGTTCGGTTTGGTTCGGTTCTAAAATGACTAAAATTGAATTGAATCGAACCTATATTGGTTCGGTATAAAAAAATTTTAAAACCGAACTGAATCGAACTGAATTTTTTGGTTCGGTTCGGTTATTTTTCTTTTTTAATATTCTTTTTCACTTTTTAATTTTAAAGTTATTTTATTTATGTAATTTTACAATATTCTAATAAGATTTATAAGATATATTAATGTTTATTTTTTATACTTATTTTATTTATTTATTTTTTTAAAAAATCAAATGAACCGATTCTCTAAAATATTTTTAAATACGTTTTCTTAGAAATTTTTTGGTAGTAAATAATTTTATTAAGAGTTTTATATATTTAGAAACTAATATTATTAATAAAATT
>CATIWO010359866.1:0-11298 GCA_949673435.1 Macaranga tanarius | reverse complement strand
AATATATTTCATATTCACAAAAGAAACATATAATATAAACAATAAGGATAAAATGAGCATTTCAATAATTTTATCACTTTCTCTTCCTCATTTATATTCTATCCTAAACAAGGAAGAAAATATTTTATCTCCCTCACTTATATTCTTCCCAAACAACCTAGAGAAAATAAAAAATCACCACCCCAATTTTCTCTCCCTTCACTTTATCTCCCCTCATTTTCTCCCCAACTAATTTCCTTTCCAAATAAAGGGTTAAGATTTATGAGGAGTGAAATTGAGGTGTGTGTAAGACTGAGCTAAATGCCACCTTACTATTAACTTTTAAAAATTAATTTAAAAGAACCAGACCTAACATGGAAAATTATAATTCAGTTATAAAACAAATGTAATATATAGTTAAAATTTTATTTTACTTTATTATTTGAACTTGTAGTTAGTTAAAAGTTGTAGTTGTAGTAACAAATATAGAGTACATGTTTTTTAGTTCGATTTCAACGCATATGAAGTCACTCTCAAGCAGTCACCCTCAACTCTCAAGCCAAGAAAAATACGAGGTTTTTTTTTTTTTGTTTTTAAATAAAAAATAGCATCCTCTAATTCTTTTTTTGGGATATGCTCTAAAAACTTGGAAGTAATGTGTGTAGTTGCAAACTGAAACTGTGGTCACTCTCAGGGTACAAGTATGGACTCTGAGGTACATATATGGGCCGCCTACAACTACCAGGCAACACACTATAAACATTAAACACCCATGTTTAGTTTTCAACTGGATAGGTTAAAGAACCAATTGATAACTAGAATAAATGTGTATGTTCAGTTCAGTTCATTGAAACCAAATTCAAAACTTTGTTTGTTTTGACATAAAACACATTAAATTGGATCAGGGTAGAAATTTTCATATCATCAGACACAAGAAAAATTATTTAATGACACATAAACAATATTAATAATTTACCACTACATGATTTAATAAAGTATTTATCTAGATTCAATAAACGTTTTTATTTATTATGTATATTGAATAAATTTGTTTTCATATTTTTTGGAATTTCAGAATCCAGTATATATTTCAGATTATCAGTTTTTAAAAAAATGGCATAATATGCATAAATGTTTGCTTATAATAAAGAAATGCAAATGGTTTGATAGAGTATTAAGCTACATAATATATTCACTATGCATTAAACATTCTCATCTTTACAATTCTACCTATGCATTAAACATCTTTCTTCTGTAAAAAATGAAGGAAAAAAATGTGTGAATCGGATGATTCATGGTCCCCATATGGTTGTTTATTATGTCCAGTGATTTTATGAAAATAAGAAAAGGTTACCATTATTAATATTATTATTATTATTATTGGTGTTATTGAAGACATAATTATAACCAGAATTAATAGGAGATGAAGGTGAGTAGTAGCACTAGCAAAATTGAAAAGTTTGTTGGGAGAAGGATACTGAGAACTAGCAGTTGTTACAGACTTTTACTGACCTTTTTGTTCCCTAAAATAAGAATCCCTTTTGTACTCAAAGCAGCTAGCTGCCTGCATGCATTACTCTCATCAAGGCCAAGGCCATGCAGCTATATAGCCTTCAATTCATGTATCAGCTTTTGTTTTGTATCATTTTTTATTTATTTGGTTGCTGCTTAATTCTGGCAAAAAAATAATCCTCAATAAGTAGAGAAAGAGAAAAAGAAGAAGCCATGGTGATGAATCCTAAACCCATGCCCTAAACCTGCAGATCAATGCATGCTTCCTCATCCATCCATCATTCCCTTATGCCTGTTTTGTACCAGCTGCTTCTGCCACCTTCTCCATGCCCTGTCTCTTTATTAATTAGCATCATCCATGAGTTAATTTATGAATATACAGATTAAACAAAAAAATAAACTATATATGTCGATTTAGTTAAAATAAATATGAAAATGGACTATAACATATTTACCATGAAGAAAATAGATATTAGAATGCTGTAGTTAATATGGTAACATTTTTTTAGCAGGTCTTTTCGCATCAGTTTGAATTCCTCTGAATTTGTTCAAAAAAAAAAAAAAAAATCTCCCGAATAAAAATTTATCTTTTAAGTATATTATATGAAAAAATAGACGTTAAAAAAGTTGTTTTTCTAACAGAGTCCAACCGGCTCTATTTAAATTAATCAAACTTTTATAACCACCTAATATGGGAGGTCTGTACAAAATATATATATATATATTAAAAAATTGAATATTGATTGATAAAAAATGAAGCTTTTTGTTTTTGGGTTATTATATAATTTCCACCATAAACTATAATTATTTTTTTCAATCTATCAAAATTTGAAATTTGTGGTGAATTAATATATAAACTTTTCAATTTGTTGCAAATTTATCAACGGTCAAAATAATATATGTTCACGCTTACTAACATGCTATCATAGCATATGTGTATAAATCATTAATGACATATATATTGCAAATCTACCATTAACTTTCATTTTCTTTGCAAATATATCTTTATTTTTATTTTTTTATTTCAATTATATTTATTACTTTAAATTTCATCATAATCACTTAACTTTATTTATTATTTTAATCAATTAAAATCACAATAAAGTCAAAAATTTTGCTATAAATTTTAAATATATTCTTATAAATATTTGAATATAATTTTTTTAATAAAAATATGCACATAATCACATAAAAAATATTATATAAAACTCTAAATATAACTTTAAAATTAGATAAAATTAAAATAAATGTGAAGTTAATAGAATAAAGTAGCGTAACTTTTATCATTTTGAAGGTGAAAAATTAAAATTATTATTATCGTTCTTTAAATATTATAAATAAATTAGTTAAACGACAAATATTTTAAAACTATATTTGGAATAATTTCGTATATTGTCATTAATGGTAACAATTATCAAATTATGAATTATGAATTATTTTTATTTTTAAATTATGGTACATTAGTTCGGATTAGAAAAATTTTGATACCAAAAAAATTACTAATTAAAATTTTATCATTTAACTAATTTATTTATAATATTTGAAGGACAATAGCAATAATTTTAATTTTTCATCTTAAAAATCATAAAAAATTATACTACTTTATTCTATCAACTTCAAAATTTATTTTAGTATTATCTAACTTTAAAATTATATAAAAAAATTTTATGTGATCATTTGCATAATTTTATTAAAAAAAATTATTCAAATATTAATAAAAATACATTTAAAATATATGGCAAAATTTTTTATTTGATTGTGATCCCAATTTATTAAAATGATAAATAAAATCAAGTGATTGTAATGAAATTTAATGTAACAGCTATAATTGAACTAAAAAAAATAAAAATAAGGGTATATATTGTTAAAAAAAATGAAAATTAAGGATAGATTTGTAATATATATGCCATTAATAATTTACATATCAGAACATAATTTACACACATGTATGTCATGTCAGCATGCCATATCATGGTAGACACACTATTTTGACCGTAAATGAATTCACAACAAATCAAAAATTTCATATTTCAATTCGCCACAATTTTCAAATTTGGATAGATTATGAAAAATGACTATAGTTCATGGTAGGATTATATAATAACCTGTTGGTTTTATCAATCTTGAATGATTGTCTTACTAGGAAAGTAGGAATACTTTTAGTCAACCAATTAAGAAATTTTATATTCAAACTTAATTAAGTGCATTTAAATTTGGAAATGTCAAATTTAAATCAATAAGAGTCTACACAATAAAATTAAAGATAAAAAAGTAAAAGGTAGTTGAAGATCATATATGTATTGAGAAGCAAGAATAAATAAATAACACCCACATATATATGATTCTAGACAGTAAATTTCTGATGCAATTTCATTGGGAAAAAATGCACCCGGCAGTCCAATTAATCTGCAACAAGATTGCCAGCAAGGTGGTCCAAGTATATGATAAGTCAAGTGTGACATTTATAATGTGAATACCATTTGCAAGCAAAGGAGTCCATTTTTCACAGCTTTTTCAATGGTACTAGCTAGTACTAGTAAACTTATTGAGCTTCAAAAGTAAACTAAGATGCATGGCTCTATTTTGGCCATCAAATATTAATTGTCATCATTTAATATCCACATATATATAATGTAATTACACTATGGCTCTTTATAATATATCCCCACGAAATCTCACCCACCAATAGGTTATGTAATTATCAAAGTGCATTAAAGAATACACTTTAGCTATGATCTCACACACGAGTTCATTATTCAACTCTCCCAAATAGATTACTCAATTCCTATCATCCAATAATATGTGCGAGTATCTGTTCATTTTTTTCTATTTAAATAAATGACCACATAATGTAAATTTTACATTTTATTTATGATACTTTAAAAAGAAATAAATAATTATTAAATCAATATTTTACTGATAATATTTTAGTTAATTTTAAATGAAATTTCGGACAATGGAACAGTATGAACATGGGGCAACTCTTTTTTTTTTTTTTTTCTTGAATTATATATGAATAGATAAAGGGGTTCCATCTCAAGTCACTACTACATTGAGGTAAAAAGAAAGGAAAAAAAGGGTGATTCATTAATGAAAACTAAACAAGAGGTAATTTTACAGAAAAGGAGAGCATGGTTCTTATAACCTCTGAAGACCCAATTTATTCTACTGTCGGATGAGCAAATATATAAGAGTAAGACTATCCACTTTGAAGTTGATTTTATTGCCATGATTTTGCCTCCAATAATCCTCCACACTAATCATGCGCTACGTGTGTGTAATTTTTGCCTGAAACCATTGAACGATCAACATCAACACAAGTGCTAATTCCTATATATACAACTTTTAAGAACCAAATAAGGTTCGTCCAGCTCCAATATCTTCTATGTCATCATCTCTTTTAAGCCTTAGTCATAGCATGATAGCAAGCAATAGGGTACTCATGATGCTCCTTACTTCTGCAGGAGCAGTGATTGCATTGGCTTTGAACTACTACATATATATCATAAAAAATCTCAGTTACATGCCCGTTATATATATATAAATTAATCAGTTAAATAGATTAATTATTGTATAATTTATTCTTTTTTGCATTTACTGTTTAAGAAAATAGTATTTAAAAATTGTCCGTGAGAACTGTCCTCGTTTAAGCGAAGTCTTACGTTAAATAGTTATTATAAGATCTTTGCTGCCATTGTGGTTCTGCTCGAATTAAACTAAATTAGTTAAAGTCCATTGAACTCTAGATATTAATAGTTTAGACAAAAAAAAAAAAAAATTAGAAATTGAATATGAAATAAGTCACTATATATATTTTCCAAAAACAACCAATTACTCAATTGAGCTGAATGTACCATTTGATATTTAAATAAAAAATTAACCAATTATTTATGAATATAACTATTTTGGTACTTGAATTATTTGTGATTATTGTTAGTATTTAAGACTTAAATGTTAAAAATAAAATTTTCTAAATAATATAAAGTAATTTTCAACAGAGGAAAAAATGATTTGAGGTCAAAGAACGCAAGATAGTTAGGTGATATATGAATAATGTATGGCGCAAAATAGTAGATGATATTTCTTGGAAAATTCTTATATTTTTCAAATTGTATATTATTCGATACTAAAATTTATAATTAATATATACGTGTTATATTTTTATTGATAAAATGTAAATATTTAAAATATATATTATTCATCTAATTAATAGGTATGATGTTTTAGATGTGGATAGAATTTTTCCATATCAATCAAAATGAGTAATTTATGCTCATTTTCCTTTCTATAAAATGGACTGAGGAGCTATTCTTAATAAATAATAGATAGTTAATTTTATTAAACATTTAAACGTTTTTAAAATTTTAATAAAGTTATTTCGTCCTATAACTTCATAACTCATTATAAAAGGGAGGCTATGCGGTGGTTCAAATGTTGCTACATTTTTAAAATCCTCATGATCAATATTAAAGTTGCAATATTAAACAAAAAATAAGATCAACCATATAGTGTTCTAATAATATTTTTTAAATTATTTTTAGAATTGAGATATTTTTGAAGTTCAAAACTTATTGTCTCATATCCACCAATTTTAATATAAATTTACAATTTTTATAACAAAAACTTTGCATGAAATTGCTACTTCTCCTCCACTCCACAAATCTTAATATAAACTAATCACTTTCATAATAAAAAGATTTGTATGAAATTACTATCTATGCTATGTTATGCAGCTTATTTCCTACGAGTCTTCAACAAATTAAAAAAAAAAAAGAACAGAAGCATATTTAATTCATATTTATCTGTATTTCGGATGTATTATACTTATAGTTGGTTCTGTAATATGTACATGCATTTTATTTTAATAACTAAATATAAAACAATTTATAATACATATCACTATCTATTTTTATTTTAAATTCATGGTAATATTCGGAGTATATTGAATTTATGAAGTTGGTGTTGTTAAATATCCACAATAAATCAATAATTTTTTTTTTAATTCTCAAACTATCCGCAATAATTCTATACTATAATTCTTTTGAACAAAAGAGATAAAAGATGTGTCAAATTAAGTAAATGGATCAAGTCCACTGAGCCCCCATTTCTTGTATAAGCTTGTCTTGTTGGGCTTCACTTTACACAAAAGAGAAGAAGCATAGAATCAAATGCTTCTCTTCACCTTCCATGTTCCAAGCTTAATCAGATTTGCACAAATCTGATTAAGTGGAACAATGGCCATAATTCATAAATGTCAAGGTTGGATAGGGAGTGAAACAGATGACATTTGCAATGATAGAAAATTGTCTTTTGTATCTTCAATCTCTAGCCAATTGCATCATAGTTTGCAAGAACAGCTATTGCATCTACCCTCTTCAAAAGGAAACCCTTTGCCCTTTAAACTTGAAACTGGCCAAATTGGTCTAAGCACTATTCACTGGCTACATAAAAGTTAAAGTTTACTCAAAGGTACTTTGTGTGTGCTATATATGTGGCCATTATGAGAAGAACAGAACATATGCATAAGTTAAACAGGACATGAAATATAAATGTTCAAAGAGTTTGTCTACAAGTTCACTTCATATTATTTCAAGATTCAGCGGTAGAGTTCAAAGTTTTCTAATTTGCATACACCCTGCAATTTATTCAAGATTAAATCTCCCCATCCCATAGCTTCTCAAGGGTCTTGTATGGCCCATTAACAGAAACTAGCTCCTCCTTAGTTTGTAATCTTTGCTGTGGGATCTGATTGATCTTGTCATGTCTCTGATAGTGACCAATCAAAGATATCCATATTCTCCTCTAATCTTTCTTTTCAATAACTCTTAACAATAAAAGTCACTCCTTCCTCATACACCCATCTCAGGCAAACCAGCCAAGATCAATACTCAATTGCGTAAATTGTTTATAGTTGACACAGATGGCCAATAGACATAATCTTTTCAGATGGCAAAGTTAAAATTTGGTGATATTTGACATTATAGTTTGCCTGTTTACCGAAAAGCACAGCTGATGGTTTAGGCCATAAGCTGCCATTGTTGTGTACGTGATGGAAATGAGTGTTTTGTTGTTTTAGATTTTGACACTTGTTCTAAGATAATTATTGATATGAGAATCTGTTTCACACCTAAAATTCAAAAGAAAGCAATGAGAAGCTACTAAAATTTGATATCAATTGTGACAGAAACTGAGCAACAGTCTTTCCATGAGCCTTTGCAATCTGATTAAGTACTTCATTGTCCATAACTAAATTGCTATCCCAGCGAGTCCCTTTTGCTCCCAGAGGAGAGTAAGCGGTAACAACGATACCTTTAGCCTTGCAGAATTCTCTGAGCTTCTTCTGTTGCCAAAGGGAGTTCATCTCCACCTTAAAAAAAGCATCCCAAAGCTTCCCAACACTGTTTTTACACACAACTTAAAAAGCAACAATGAAACAAAAAGCTCACTTAATTTACTGAAGAGGGATCTAGGCAAAAGAAAGCAAGTATTGAAGCTTCTTGCAAGAGAAGTTGCTGACTCCAGTGGTCTTTGCAAGGCCAAGCCGTTGGCATTCTTCCATGGCTGCCCATACAGACTTGAAATCCATTGGCAAAAGATCACATTTAGGAATTGGAAACACCAATCTTCCAGGTGTACAACTGATTGGTCAATGAACCAAATAAAGGTCTACATGATCCACTTGAAGACTCCTGTGCGCGATATCAAGTATTTAGTAATAGCCAGGCAAATGCCATAAAATTCACATCATCTCATCTCAACCAAGATTAGTAATTAACAGAACAAGAAGAAGAAAATAAAACCCAAAGTTGCATTTTTTATTCAACCAAATTAATTAACGGTCCTCAATTGATCAGTAACTAAAGTAAGATCAAAGAAATTTGATAATGTCCAAGTTGCTAATTAAAAAAAAAAGAGGGTAGCAAGCATTTTCTTACTTGAGGGAATTCTTTAGAGCAGGCATAACAAGATCGCTATGAGCATCATCGCACCATAACTTAGAAGTGATGAATAGCTCCTGTCTTGAATTGATGAGGCCAAGTTTAAGTGCTTCAGCTATGGCTTCTCGTAAAGCCTTTTCGGACTCGTACAGTGGTGAAGTATCGAAATGCCTGTAACCAATCTTGATCGCCTCTAAGACTGCCCTCTTCATTAACTCTTCATCTAATGGGCTCGCCGCCGTGCCCATTCCTATCACTGGCATGTCACGGTGGCCGGAGGGAGCAGTCAGCTTCATCTTGAGTGTTTCTTGTGCCTCGTCCATTTCTTGAAAAGAATGAGAATCTTGAAAGTTCGGTAATCTTGTTTCTTGCCATTTCTTTAACTTTTGTTTGTTACATTGCAATGAAAATTTTTGCAAAGTAGTCCTCTATATTTTGCAGTATTTGCATATTTGCCTATATATTTTAACAAAATAGTGATTCCACACTTCACCTAATGCAATATGATTTTCTTTTCCTGATTAAGTTTGTGATACTAACAATACAATCCTAATTGGACTTGGAAAAATTCCTTCTAATCAAATTGATATTATGATATATATATATATATATATAGATATATGTAAACAAATAGTGAATTTTAAAGAATCAAATCAACTTTAGCTCATAATCAAGAAAACAAATAATTAAGCATGCTACAACTTGATGGAGGTGTGCCACTATCCACCTACATAAAACAAGCATCAACAACATACTACAACGATGGTTTAAGTTATTGGGTCATAAGAGTAATTGTTTTACTAGTTGTTATGCTCTTATTGCTTCTGCGATGTCTTGCCTTAAGGGAGCATCTGGCTCGTCAAAATCCGGACGTTGAGAATGGACTGTTATCGGGTCGTTGGATTAATCTGGCTGCGGCAACTCAAGCACGCCGTCCTAAGGCCGATATAAAGGACTCATTCCCAGTGTTTGTTCATGGCAAAAGTGAAAGCAAAATTGAAGTTGAAAAGGGTAGTGATGGTTGTGTTATTTGTTTAGAGAAATTCCGTGATAGGGATGAGTGTGTAGTGCTTAATCCTTATTGCAAGCATTCGTTTCATAAAGCTTGTATTGATACATGGTTTCTGAATGATATTAGCTGCCCACTTTGTCGTGTGGTTTTGCTCTAGTTGCCATGCTTATTTTTCTTTAATTCAAAATTTCTTCTGTCAATGTTGCATCGCTTTTTATGTCATGATCGTGATTATTAACTGTGATGAGAGGTGTTTTTGGCCAGTAATGGGGCTGACGATTAAACTAAGCATCTGTAGCCTACTATGTAACACTATAATTCACTGCAATCACATCCTTCAGAATCATAATGCATGTATAATATATGGGTTATTCATTATAGCCACATTGCGATGACACACTACATATCAACAAAATAACAAAAACAGCTCAGAGCAGCTTGTAACAACAACTAAAAAACAGAAATTGCATGACATAATAGTGCATTTATTTTCTTTATAAGATGTATGCATAGATACCGTTAAAGCTCCCCATCCCAAAGCTCTTCAACAGATTTAAATGGCCCATCAGGCGAGACAAATTCCTCTTTAAGCATGAACCTTCTTTGTGGGATTTGCTTGATTTTCTCAACAGCATCCTTTGACAATGTCCAATCAAATACCTCCATATTCTCCTTTAGCCTCTCCTTTTTATAGCTCTTCACCACAACAGTTACTCCTTGCTCAATGATCCACCTCAGAGCCACCTGCAATTAATGTTTACCATCAGATTATACAGAGCACGATACAAGATATTCAATGAAGACACAAGTTGAAAAAATATGTATTAAGAACCTGAGCTACTGTCTTCCCATGAGCCTTTGCCACCTCGTTTAGAATTTCATTATCCATTACTAGATTGCTGCCCCAGTTGGTACCTATTGCTCCTAAAGGAGAGAAAGCAGTCACTATAATATTATGCTTCTTGCAAAACTCTGTAAGCTTCTTCTGCTGCCACACAGGGTTCAATTCCACCTAAACCAAAATCAACATCATCAAATTATCATCTGTTGTCCATGAATCTCTCTTGCACATAAACAATATCTAAAAACTTACTTGATTAACTGAAGGAGGAATAGTAGCTGAGGAGAGTATGTTTTCAAGCTTCTTACAAGAAAAGTTGCTAACTCCAATAGATTTTGTAAGGCCAAGACTTTGACACTCTTCCATGGCTGTCCACACAGCCTTGAAGTCCATTGGTTGAAGCTCCCCTTTGGGCGGGTACTCATATCTTCCTGGCTTAGAACTTATAGGCCAGTGAATAAGATAAAGGTCAAGATAGTCCAATTGCAGATTCCTGCATACATTATCAATCCGTAAAATAGCTAGACCCCAGAAGAAACTGTAAAAATTGAGTCAAGAATTGATGAGTGTAGTGGATAAAAATGGCTACCTGAGAGAGTTCTTTAAAGCAGAGGCAACAAGATGAGCATGAGCATCGCTTGTCCAAAGCTTTGAAGTGATGAAGAGTTCATTTCTTGAACCTAAAAGCCCATCTCTAAGAGCTTCAACAATTGCTTCCCCTAAAACGTTCTCTGAACCGTACATAGAGGCAGTGTCAAAGTGCCTGTAACCAAGCTTAATTGCGTCCAAGATGGCAGCTCTCATGGCAGATGGATCAAAAGGATCAGCAGCTGTGCCCAGCGCCATCACCGGCATGTTCCGGTGGCCGGAAGAAGATGGCAGTTTCACCTCTGGAATGGACATTTCTTGGTTGATCTTGAGTTTGAATTTCAGTTGTGAACTTGTGATGTTAATGTTCCGATGCTCTGTCTCAAAGGCCTAACTCAATTGGCTGCTGAGAGGTTTTGAGTGGAATT
>CATIWO010359830.1:0-10808 GCA_949673435.1 Macaranga tanarius | reverse complement strand
TGCCTAGTCAGCTTTTTTGAAATCAATTTTGACCAAAATTAGAAATGTGTTAAAATTGCAAAAAAAAATTGAAATTGGGACATTATTGCAAAAATTAAAAGCTTAGAATTAGATTGCAAATAGTCACAAAGGTTTGGATTTTTTTTACAAATAGCCCTTTAATTAATTTGCATATGTACCAGGTAAAAAACTACTAAATCGCCAATGAAGCACAAACAGGACGGTCTATGTCCTTCAGCCTTTTACATGCTAATTTTTTTTCAATATGTAGCAAGTCAAAAACTACTTAACTGCCAATGAAGTTCTGGATGCCTTTTTGCCCTACAAATTTTCAAACAATTATGTCTCCTATATATAAGAACAATTTAACAATGTGATACAATTAAAAAAAACAGCAATTAGAATGTTGACTCAATCCAACAAATTCAATAATAAATTTTCTTATTATTATTTTATTTTTTAGATAAAGTGATGCAGATGAGGTTGCTTGTGCCTTCATGGAGAAATTTGAAAAATTTCGATAATGGCATTTTCGTAATTACGGGAAACTTTGAAGTTTCAGATTTTGGCAAATTCAGAGCCCAATTTCATTGGAAATGGGCCAAGGATCGAAATCACGAGCTAAAGCTCGTGATGTCCTATGTTTTTTTGGCCAAATTCCATCGTTTAGGCCTAAAAAAATACGTTTTAATATTTTTTTGGACTTTTTCGTAATTTTCTTTTTCTATTAGGATTTGGTTTAGGGTTTTCTATTTAAGGGATTTTTTTTTATATTTTTTTGGAGGACAGTTTTGTTGATTTAATTGAATTTTCTTTTACCCCAAAATTCTGTGAATTTTGTTGCCTATTTCCTGAATTTGAGAATTGTATGTTATAAAAGATTGTTAACAGGTATTCATGCGTGAATCAATAGTTGATTTATTCTATTCAAACTTCCGCTACGTTAGCTTGGTGTCAGAGCTATGCCGCCCAAAAGGCAGCCAGCGCAGCCACAACCACAACAGTGTGTAGAGAAGATTTACGAGCGTGATGATCTACATCGCATTGAGCAACGATTCGATCAACGGATTGAATAGATTATAGATCAGCGAATGGACACCTTGATGGATCGCCTAATAGAGAGGATGGGCGAATTGTTAGACAATCAAAATAGGGAGAATCCAAATCATAGGAGGATTCCTAATTTTAAAGAACACAAAAATCCTTTTGCGGGAGGAAATAATGATGATGATGAGTACATCAATGATTATGATGATGTGCATCGTAGGCGTCGTCGACCATATCCAGAAAAGGATGATAGAAGGCATTAGGAAATAGTTATGCGAACTGAAATACCTAAATTTTATGGTGGCTTACAACCAAAAGAATTTCTTGATTGGTTGGCTACGGTAGAAGAGGTTTTGGACTTTAAGGGTGCGCCAGAAAATAAATGAGTACCCTTAGTTGCAACTAAATTCCGAGACTGGGCTATGGCATGGTGGCACCAGGTGAAGCATACCAGAGTCCATTTGGGCAAGTCTAGAATTATAACGTGGGAGAAGATGAAGAACCAAATGCGGGCAGCCTTTCTGCCTTACAATTATTAACATTTGTTGTACCAAAAATTACAGAATTTAAGGTAGGGAAATCGTTTTGTTAATGAATACACAACTGAGTTTTACCAATTGATTGCTTGAAATGAGGTCTATGAGACAAAAGAGTAGTTGGTAGCTCGGTATATTGGGGGCTTAAAGGAACAGATTAAGGAGACAATGAACATATTTGATCCATTTTTAGTTTCTATGGCGCACCAGTGTGCTTTGCAGCTAGAAAAGAGGCGTCTTAGTAGTTATATGCATTTTAGCTATTGGAATACTGGCAGTGGGGGCAGTAACGCAGGGGGCAATAACGTAGGGAATGCAAGTAGGACATGATCAGCTCTGAATAGTGCAAAAAAAGCTGGTCCAAATAGTGGCATTAAGTGTTTTACGTGTGGTGAGATCGGTCACAAACAGGCAGAATGCAAGCGGGCTAGAAAAAAGGTAATGTTTGCTGAGACAGACGAATGCGACGATGATGAGGATGCCTTGGTAGATGGTGATCTAGTTTTTGATGCAGAGGCAGTTGATGAAGAGCTTGCGACAGATGATTTAGGGACTGCCTTGGTGGTCAGGAGATCATGCCTCACTCCGAGGGCTGTTGACGATGATTGGCTACGGAGTAATATTTTCCAGTCAAACTGTACCATTAAGGGAAAGGTATGTAGGTTTGTGATTGATGCTGGTAGTTATGAGAATTTAATTTCAGGGGAGGCAGTTCAAAAATTGGGGATTGTGACTGAAAAATATCCAAAGCCTTATAAGTTGGCATGGTTGAAATAAGGGGGCGAGGTGACAGTATCCAAACATGCTCTAGTTTCATTCTCAATTAGGGAAAAATATAGGGATGAGATTTGGTGTGATGTTATGACCATGGATGCCTGCCACTTGTTGTTAGGGCAACATTGGAAGTTTGATAGAGAGGTGACTCATAATGGGAAGACTAACACTTACAGTTTCATATTTGGGGATGTCAAAATTGTGTTAGTACCCAACAAAGAGAGTGGACAGTCTAAGCAGCTGAGAGAAGATAGCAAAGGCTGTGTGAGTTTATTGACCCTAGCACAATTTAAGGGGGTTGTGCAGGAAACTAAAATTGTGTATGTCCTGCTCAGGAAAGTGGTAGATCAAGAAGAGACCATACTTGAGGCAGCGTTACCACTTTTGAAGGAGTTTGCTGATTTATTTCCAGCAGAATTATCTGACGAGTTACCTCCAATGCGTGGCATTCAGCATCAGATTGACCTTGAGCCTGGTGTAGCTTTGCAATTGTTCTTTGAGTGTATATCATACTATATGCCATGCAAGCCAATTCATACTATGCTTCATTTGGCTTTGCTGGGTATACAGTACGAATAGTGCACTAAGAGAATGATGCCAGAAAGCTGACGAATTTTCTATATACTATTTGCACATGTGAATGAATGTTAGCGCCACTTATACAAATGGATTAGGGCCAAACCTTTACAAGCCTGTTCACTTAAATAGGCTTTCACACATCTAGGTTCCCCATCTTTATACTAACTAACTTCAACCTTAATTGCTGATAAATGAACCTTCAGCTGGATAAAGATATGAGACTGGATCTATTATGGATGTGTGAAGGAAGAGTTATCAATGGGTTGTTGTCCCCAGAGTTCATTGATAATGTTAAACAGTTTATTGGCTTTGCAACTTCACATCCCAAGTGCATGAGTAGGGGTAAAATTAAATGTCCTTGCATGAAGTTCAAGTGTAGAAACCATTGTTTCCATAACCTTAACACTGTTCAGCTCTATATTTTAAAGAACAGGTTTATGTCTGGTTACTGGAATTGGATATATCACGATGAGCAGAGAATGGCTATGACACTTTCGTCAATACTTTTCCCCCCAGTCATCTTACTAGGCTAATGATGAGAACTATTGTTCATACCAAAGAATGGTTGTTGATACTGCTGGTCCAGCTTTCAATCCATCCATCTTAGATGAGCAACCAAACCCAGAAGTGAAAAAGTTTTATGACATAATGCGTGCAGCTAAAAAAGAATTATGGTAAGGGAATATAAGACATTCTCAATTATCTGCAGCTGTAAGAATGTTAGAGCTGAAATATACGCATCAATTTTTAGTGAGTGCGTATAATGATTTTAGCAACTTCTTTCAAGAAGTCCTCCCTGATGAAAATTTGATGCCAAAAGACTTTTACTGTATGAAGAAGTTAGTTCAGGGTTTGGGTTTGCCTGTAAAAGTGATACACTGTTGTTTTAACAATTGCATGATTTATTGGGGGTGCAGACTTTGATATGCTTAATTGTAAGTTCTGTGGGCATGATAGGTATAAGCCTAATAGACGGGGATCATCAAAGAGGAAAGTAAATGTTCCATACAAGAAAATGCATTACTTCCTCATAATACCTAGGCTCCAAAGACTTTATGCCTCACAAGTGAGATATGATGACATGCAGAGCATGAGATGGAAGATGGTAAGATGTTGGACTCGTCCGATGTACTAGCTTGAAAATTGTTTGATCATAAGCAGGAAGATTTTACTGTAGAAGTGCATAATGTATGACTTGGTTTGTGTTCAAATGGATTTCAGCCGTTTGGGAAAACTGGCCAGCAATACTCTTCTTGATTAGTAGTCGTCACTGCATATAATTTACCTCCAGGATTATATATGAGGGTGGAGTTCATATTCCTAACTTTGCTAATCCTAGGTCTAAAAAATCCTAAAGCGCATGTTGATGTGTTTCTTTAGCCATTAATAGCTGAACTAAATGACTTATAGTATAATGGGGTCCAAACTTATGACATTTCAATAAGACATAATTTTTAAATGCATGCAGCATTGTTGTGGACCATAAATGACTTCCTTGCTTATTTAATATTGCCTGGATGGAGCACAGTAGGAAAACTTGCTTGTCTATATTACATGGAGGAATCTGATGCATTTATGCTTCCTTGTAGTAGTAAACAATCATGGCTTGACAACCATAGAAAATTCTTACCTAAAGACCATCCATTTAGGCGGAATACAACTACTTTTATAAAGTGTAAGAGAGTCACTAAAGTGTTTAGGGGTGTTAGAACTAGGGAATCTATTGTTCAAGAATTGACGAACAGAGGATTAAAGAAAATTACAAAAATTAATGCCAAAAAAATTAGTGGGCCAATATCAAAAGCTTGTGGTTGGAACAAAAGGAGCATCTTTTAGGATTTACCATATTGGAGCACAATATTAATTAGACATAATCTTGATGTTATACACATTGGGAAAAATATATTTGACAACATTTTCAATACCATTGTTAATGTACCTGGGAATATAAGGGACAATATGAAATCTTGAGAAGAGTTGAATGTCATATGTCGGAGGCCTCAATTAGCTAAAGATGTAGGAACTGGGAAATATCCAAAAGCTTCATATATCTTAGATAAAGATTTGAAGGCACTATTGTTTGATTGGGTGAAAAAGCTAAGGTTTCCCAATGGTTATGTATCAAATATGGGTAGATGTGTTGATGCAAGTAGAATGCAGATGTTTGGTATGAAAAGCCATGATTGTCATATTTTTATGCAGAGGTTATTACAAATAGCTATACGAAAACTTTTATCAAAAGAAGTGTGGGAACCCATAAATGAGTTGTGCCTTTTTTTTTCGAGAGTTAACTGTAAAAACCCTTAATGAGAATGATCGAATCTGTTTAGACAGTGACATTCCAATGATATAGTGCAAGCTTGAGTGCATCTTTCCACCAAGTTTGTTTGATGCAATGGAACATCTTCCCTTACATCTTGCCTATAAAGCTAGAATTGCAGGTCCTGTGCAATATAGATGGATGTATCATTTCGAAAGGTATGGTTGAACTAGTGACATTATTTTTGACCTTTATGAATAGCTGAACTAAATATTATAATACTTGCCATTATCATAGAGACCTGTAAAAGCTGAAAAGGAAAGTCACAAAAAAATTTCATGTGGAAGGGTCAATATGTAATGGATACCTTATGGAAGAAGCGGTGAAGTTTGCTTTATATTATTTCTAGAATGGGGATGTAATATTTCCTAAAAGATTACAATAAAATAAGGTCTCTGAATCTGATGTTGAGGATGACATTGACTAGCTTTCTATGTTTAAGCATCAAGGGTAACCTATAGGCACGACTGGTTCACGGATATTGACAGACCCTGAATATAATGCATCAATGACTTATATATTACTAAATTATCTAGCAGTTCAACTTGTTATAGCATAAGAACTATCCCCATTAATGCTTCATTCAATCATATTCAATGTAATAATTATGCCAAATTCATTCTTAAACTAGATTATATGTGAATACTGCACGAGAGTATAACTAACAAATCACAGATTATGAGGTTGATGCCTTGCTTGAGAGGGATTTTGCTTCATGATTTTATGACTATATAAGTTTGCAATTTTGATTGTGTGAAAACTATCATAATTTTTAATATCATTTTATGTTGACATGGTATCATTATATTTGTTGACTATATTTTAGGCTCGAAACCTGGCAAATGAGAACTCTAGCACATAGACGATTTAGATCAATGAGAGCATTCAAATGGTTTTTTGTTAATGGCTATAGGTTTGACATCAAAGCCTATGGCACCGATCGAGTGATAATGAATCATGGTGTTTGCATTAAAAGTTCTAATTACAACATTACGAAGAGTGATTATTATGGAATATTAAATGAAATTATTGAGCTTGAATATCCAATATTGCCAATGAAACGAACAGTGTTATTCAAGTGCGATTGGTTCAATCTGATACCGAATAGTGGAATAATGGTGCGTAAAGCTTACAAATTGGTTGACATAAACCATCGACGCTGGTTTAATAAGTATGAACCATTTATTTTAGTTGTTCAAGCTGATCAAGTGTATTATTGCCCTTATCCTAGTAAGAAGAGAGATATAGCCAATTGGCCGGCAATTTTAAAAATGAAGCCAAGTTCACTAATTGAAATGCCAGAGAGCTCAAAATCTTCAAGTATTGTTCTTCCTTTTCAATATAATGACATAATAAACGTAAGAGTTGATGTTAACATTATAGATGATCAAGCAAATTTGGTTGACCTAAGTGGCCAAGAGGAGGATGTAAATGAAGAAGAAGATGTTGATTTTGAATATAAAACATCATCAGAAGATGGAGATGAGGAAATTACACTAGAAGAAATAGACGATGAGTGATTGTCATTTACAATAATTATTTATAATTTGATGTTAAAGTTATGTACTAAAAAAGATGTTGGAAAAATAATAAATGTATTTATGTTAATCTTCTGCATATGTCCATTGTATATTATTAATTTCGTTGCATACATATTGGAATATATGTGATATAAATTTTTTAATCTTTTATTAGCTAACTTTGGATTATATTTTTTTAGATATGAGGCATCATGGATGAGGTCAAGCAGGTAGAGAGACAGCTGTTAGAGGTCGCATTGGAGGATGAGGAGATCCTCAGCAGAGTTCATAATTTGCTACTACTGCAACATATTCATCTAGTGTTGTGGCACCCTTAGCTTCATCTACACATCCCCTACAGGAGTATTACCCATCAGAGGAAGAGGAACAAAATCAAATGGAGGAAGAAGTAGAGCCACCTCCAACTAGGGATTGCATTGTTGTAACAGTTAATAGATGAAGGTACACAATACATGTGTATTGATGTGCTATTAATTGCAATGGTAAGGAAATTTTTTTTAATTGTGTAAACATTGTTGAAAATAAAAGTATTAAGATAAGTTTATGAACTTGTGAATATTTTTATGTTTTCTCCAATAACTAAAGGTTTAGTTGTTATTTTTCTCTGAATAGTGCATGTAAATAGTATATTTTGAGTTGAATGATTAGAGTCTTATTGTCTTCATCATGTGTATAATATTGTTTTATATTGTAATATAAATGCAGGAATCGATTAGAGCCAAGCGGCAGAGTTTTGAGGATTTGCACATAGATTTTCAAGCGACGTTGGTATGCAGAGGGGTGGCAGTGGGCATCACTTAGTCAGGATTAGGTTAACTTATAATGGGAGGAGTTTAAGGTGAAGAATGTTTTTTAATATCCAAGATTGTAATCAAAGTTTTATTATTTCATTTGAACATCGATATAAAGATAGTGAGATCATGTATTAAAACATAAATGCACCTTACTTTGAGTCCAGAAATGTTTTAGGAGGGAGGCTACTGATGAGCAAATAAAGGCAGCATGGGCATAACACGCAGAAAGTCAGTATAAAGATAATTTGTCCACATATAGAAGGTCGAACAAAAAACATGGGTCAATATCCTATATTGTGTGGATAGCTTGGCAAGAAAAATAGATGCAGCAAGATTACGTTAAAAAACATAGCAAACCAAGTAAAAATTGGCTATCTAAAAAAGTCGGTCTAGGTACAGGTCCTTATAAGAACACCGGAGGGTCTAGATCTATGCTTGAACATGAGTGAGCTATGGTATGTATGGAATATTAACTGTCAAAAATTATATGAAAGAAATAGCTAATTCATAGTTGTCCAATAATGCTTGCCATTGTGAACTATATTAATGTAGTAAGCTTAATCATTTCATTATATTCTTCATTTATGTTTATAATAATATAATATATTATTCATTTGTTAAAACCATAAATAATATGCAGACTGAGCAGGATGGAGTATGACCAGGCGCACATAAATTATTCAAGGCCACCCACACAAGCAAGTCAGATAGGATCAAATTTATTGATAAGAGATTAGAGACTATTAATGTAAGTTCAAAAAAATTTTCCTTGCGTTTTGTATCATGTTCAGTGGCCACAAATAAATAATGTACTTATGTAAGTAGTTTGTGCACATATTACATAAAATGATAATGTATAAAGTTTTTGTCATTTGATTCAGGCGTGTTTTGAAAAGACGCTGGCTGCAACTTAGTAACCAGCAGAGGAGGGAGGAGAGGCACTTAAAGTTGATGAGAACCAGATTTTCCTTCAAGCAGTTGAAGAAAAACAAAAACAATGAGTATACGGTGTTGGATCTTCAGTGTCGACTTATGCGACATCCACGATGCAGGAGTTGTTTCATTTTCAGGCTACTTTTGATGATGCAGTTGAGAGGTTTGTGTGAAGTAGATTAGACATTATTCGCACTTAACGTCATCGTGAGTATGATCAGTAGCACTCTGAGCTTCGCCGTGAGTATGATCAGCAGGTTGGCGATATCCGGCGAGAGCCAAAGACTTTGATGATGTGGGGACATAATTCTGGTATGCGACCTCTTATACCTCCACACTCATCTCCATCTCCAACTTCACACACAGCTCCTTCATGAAGGAAAGTGTGTGTAGAGGAACAATGAAAAAGCGTAATTTAAAAATTTTCATTGCATGCAATATTTGCGTTAAACACAAAACACTTTCATGCCCATAGATCATATTACATGCACTCTTACATAGCTTAACATGCATAATGGACAATATACCAACAACATAGCAACCAAATCATGCTTTCAAGAAGAAGACCTAACAACTAAGAGATATTGTAATACTTACATACTCCTTAGTTAGTAGCACGCTCGAAAAACTTTGGTTCATGGTGATCTACAAGCTTAAGCTCCCCAAATGTGAAACCTCTAGCTTAAAACACAAGGTTGGCAAGGAAGGCCTCCAAGGATGGTGTTATTCAAGCCACAAGCCTCTCGTTTGTTGACCCAAAGAGCTTGCAAGAACTTCCACCAAGCAAGGATGTGTAGGACAATCAAGCAACCTTTGAAGATGATGGACTAAGAAGAAAGAACACAACACTTGTGTTTTATAGATATCAAGAACCCTTAGAAGAAGAATATGAAGAAGACTCTCTCTACAACTTTTCTCTTTAATGATGATATCAATTTCTCTCTCCATATTGTGCAAATGAAGTTATATCATTGCCATGGGGATAAATATACAATGTCTATATACACATGAATGGCCATAGGGCACATCTATACGAACATGAACAACACCGTCCTTGGAGGTCTTCCTTGCCAACCTTGTGTTTTAAGCTAGAGGCTTCACATTTGGGGAGCTTAAGCTTGTGGATCACCATCAACCAAAGCATTTCGAGCGTGCTACCAACTTAGGAGTATGTAAGTGTTACAATATCTCTTAGTTGCTAGGTCTTCTTCTTGAAAGCATGACTTGGTTGATATGTTGTTGGTATATTGTCCATTATGCATGTTTACCTATGTAAGAGTGCATGTGATATGATCTATGGGCATGAAAGTGTTTGTGTTAGATGCAAATGTTGCATGCAATAAAATTTTTTAAAATTCTGCATTTTATTATTCTTCTACACACACTTTCCTTCATAAATCACCTCCTCCATAAGTTAAGACTAAATCCTTAGTTCTTCTCAAGTACTTAAGGATAGCCTTAACTGCCATGCAATGCTCCAAGCCTGGGTTAGATTGAAACCTGGTAGTCACACTAACAGCATAGGCAATATCTGTCCTAGTACACAACATAGCATACATGAGGCTTCCTATAGCTGAAGCACAAGGAACCTTGTCCATCTCTGCCATTTCCCCAGATGTTTTAGGAGACATCGTCTTGGAAAGGTGGATACCATGCCTAAATGGTAACAATCCTCTTTTGGAATCATGTATGTTGAACCTCTTCAACACCTTTTCCAAGTAAAGACTTTGAGATGAGCCTATTATTCTCTTCGATCTATCTGTATAGATTCGAATCCCAAGAATATAGGTAGCCTCTCCTAAGTATTTCATCGAGAAGGTTTTAGACAACCATACTTTCACAGAAGTTAACATACTGACATCATTGCCAATGAGAAGTATGTCATCAATATACAAGACCAGGATAGTGAGTTGCCTCCCACTAACCTTCTTGTAAACATATGGCTCATCTACATTCTTAATGAAACCATAAGAATAGATAGCCTCATAAAAATGATGATTCCAACTCCTTGAAGCTTGATTTAGACCATAGATTGATCTATTAAGCTTGCACACTTTTGAGCCTTCCTCGGATTCAAAACCCTTGGGTTGCTCCATGAAAATCTCTTCCTCAACATAACCGTTAAGAAAGGCGGTCCTGACATCTAATTGCGAAGCCTCAAAATCATAGTGTACAGCTACTGTAAGATGAATCCGAATGGATTTAGGCATGGCTACCGGTGAGAAAGTCTCCTCATAGTCAACCCCTTGCTTTTGGCAAAACCCTTTTGCTACAAGCCTAGCTT
>CATIWO010359796.1:0-19914 GCA_949673435.1 Macaranga tanarius | reverse complement strand
AAGTAAAGAAAGTACCTTTGACTTAGAGAAATTAGGCAAAGAGAAAATGAGAGTAGACAAGGGAGCAGCGATCAATGTTAGAGCTAAAGATCCAACAAATAGACCAGGCAAATTCGATAACCCTAAGGAGATTGCACCTTCATCGCGTAATGGTAACACTACAAAATAAGCGCTTAATATCTGCAATCAAAAATTAAAAAAAAAAAATAATTTTATACAGAATTTGAATTGAAAAGATTAAATTAAACTGAAAAAGGTTGGGATTGAGAGAGAAGAGAGAGAAGTGATTACGAAGAAGAAACAAGAAGAGGAGTGGAGGAGCGGGGAGACTTCGTGAGGGTGCACGGAGACGAATGTGGAGAGGATCGCATCTACTCGAGGCCTCATGCTGCTGCTGCTTAATATGTTTACTACCGATATCATCTCTCTCCCTCTGCGAATGAATAATGCGTGAAATTGGGAGATTTTCTTCGATCGAATTTTACAGAGATTTGTTGGAAGGAACTGTTTGTCGCACTAAACAAATTTCCTCCGAAGTTTCTTTTTTCCTTTCTTGCACAAATTTTCAAACGTGAAATGATGATGGCAAGAAATGTATAATTACAGATAAACCCCCATAATTTAGTGATTTCGATTTTTTTATCCCTGTTTTTTTTTTTTTTTTTTGGATAGAATTTAACACTTAATTATCGCTGGGAGAGTAATTACCAAAATATTAACACTTCATTATCTTTCTTTCAGATGTTAGTATATAACTCCACAAACATAAGTAGATAGTCTTCTGTTTTTAAGAGTAAATTAAAGTCATAAAGAATTAATAGATGGAATTATGGATTATATTACTATATATGGTAGTTCTACTCTTGGCAGTTTGGCTCCAGTTTTTTCAGCAAAGGTTTGGCAATTTCTTGGATGATAATTTACAAAGCAAAGATATGATAATCAAAACTAGGAAGCATATGTACTAAATAAAATTGGTTATATTGTTAATCACATTTCCACATGCAGATGAAGCAGTTAACAGCATTCCATGGCATTCCGAGCATTGGACTATGGTTTTACATGTTTAACTAAATAGTGTCAATCTGTGAGTATGCCAAATGGAGAACTAATTCACTTCAGTCTCTCCTTCCTTTGCCTCTCCAGCTCCTTCGCCATTTGCCAATGCTCCAGTGACAGTGAGGTTTCACCAAAACTTGCGCATATTAGACGCCCCATTGTCAACAATCTGTTGGCCAAAAAATATAATGGTTGGTTATATTTATACATGATCACATTGATAAGATGCGAACTGATATAGGTAAATATCACGCTTGCTCAGGTGGAGAAACTTTGAGCTTTCTAACCTGCTAAAATCTTCACTGCCTAAGCTTCGATCCGCCTGCCTTGCAGCAACCAGGTCATTTTCTATCACCTGTGAAATATCCACAATGGCATCAGAAAAATGCATCTTCTCTGTTACTGATACATCCACATTTTTTTTTAAAAAAAAAAGCCCAATAAATTCACAATGATTGGTTCGTCGGCGACAATAAAATGGATGGTAGAGAAGATAGTTTTCACGCCTCCAAATTGATTAGATAACTGAATTTGCATTGATCTTCGGAAGAACGTTTGTAACGACCGAATATAAGGTATATCTCACCTTCTGAATTTCAGACTCTATAGAATGTGGTAACGATCTTGCAGTAGCCAAGAACCATCTCCAAGCATCCAGGGTTTCAGTAGCAACAACTTCTAAGGAACCTGCTGAAGAAGGCTGAAAGGGCAAAATTATATCAGCAGGCAAGATGTTTGATTTCCCTTCCGACAATATTAGCAACTGAACATCAGCTGCCATCTCCATCTTGTAGTATGTAAAATCATACTCAACCTGTAGCAAACATCTTCTAATTATGAGAACTTCAATGGTTCCAACAAAAGGTGCTGATGAATAGACATTAAGCGTTATTTTTTATATGGCTAAACACTACAACTTGTAGTAAAATAATTTCTGCAATTACACATTCTTGCTAAAATAGTCAATGCCTCAGATAGACCAATAAAGGAGTCTTAACACAAGATGCATGCAAATGCAGCCAAAAGAAGATGTATATCACCTTCTGAAACTCTATCAAATTTTTCAGCAATCTTGCATTGTCAACCCCAACAGAGTTCAGGGTTCCTGTTTCCAATTGGGTCTCATCAATAATCAAGTTTGAGCCCTCAGCAAGCTGCAGGACTCCAGGTATCAGTCTGAAACATAAACCACACAAATTGGTTGAGATGTATGAAATACACAATTCATTCAGGAGTTCAGTAAATTAACTTCTATCATAATTAAAGCTCCTACTTGTTCGATTGATAGTCCTTTTTGGGCGCAAGAGAACTCCTGTTAAGATACTCCACACTAAGGGGTATGCATGTTGTAAAAGGTAGAAGGTTCTTCACAGCAACACTAAGCTGATTGCCAAATATGGAAATGCTCTCTTTGCTCAAACAAGTGAGATTTAATGATAGCTTCCCCACTGCAACGTTGTCCACCCTAGCATGTACCTGTGCATGAAAGGGTCCATGCCCTACCATTAGTGCCACTAAGAATGTTGAGAGGAATGGCTGGATGAATGAAGTAAAAATGGAAAACATAGAAACTGACACCATGAATCAACAGTTTACCCTGGATAGAAGATGCAACAACATGAAATTTGCTGCCACCCCATCATTGCCAAGAATAGTTGTAAGATGTCTCAACAAAGCTTCGCTCAAATCTTTTAGCAAGTGGAGCTTTGGCTGTAGAATTAGAAAGAGATAAACATGATTAAATAGAGTGAAAAACAAAAGCAGGAATAATTGCTTGATGAAAAACATAGAGATCCAGTTTTCTTGAACTGCAAATGGCGCAACACAAGTAGACAATGATATCATTCAATCTGAAAGGTTAAATGAAGAAAATCACCTCAATTATGGGGGAACTTTGCAGAAAATCATGTACCGAAAGCTTCCGATGAATGATACAATGGAGGCGTGGCACCTTCATCAAATGTAACCATACATTGTTAGTGAGATATAATAAAACCAAAACATACAGGAGGGAGCAAAAGCACAAGAACCGGCAACAGTAATCGATACCTTGTTAGGTGGCAAATGGACTGACACATCATCACCAAAATCATTAGAAAACTCATCATGATCATCCTTCTCCATTGAAAGATCTGAATCTAGAGTAAAAACCCCAATAAATTCAAACACATCATTCAGTTTCAACTCAGACTCAGGAGAATCATATATCTGCACAATAAAATCAGAAAATTATTAACCTTGAAGGAAAACTGTAAGAGATTTCATTTTAAAACTAGGATTCTGAAAAATATCTAGAACTTGAAAATAATTTGGTCTCTTTACCTTCACTAGACAAGGAAAAGAACCTTTGTTAGTATCTGGCACCATAATTTTGCTAAAACATGCGCCTGCAGCGTTATTGTCCTGAGACTGTGAAGATGGAGAAGGATGGCCATCTTCTTTCTGGCAAAGGGAAAGAATGTCAGTAAAACTTTTAAGTCTATAACAGATTCACAACTACAGGAAAATGTGTATTAGAAGTTAAACATGCTATCATTATCTTTTCTTGCCTTTAATTCTGAAACAAAGCAATCCAAATTTTCATATTTGCAGAGCATATAAATACAATGCAGAAAATACTCATGCTTACCATCCTTTTTGTACTAGGAGACTCTTCAAATTGATCACTTGGAACCTGTCATCAATAAAATAATATGTCAAAAAAGCAAATTAACAATACTTAATTCAGAACAACAGAGCAATACAATTTCCTACAGGCAGGACCCCAAGCATCAAGAACTTAGACACTATACAAGCTTGAGACTACTTCTAGCAAGAACATTAAATGCTTAAATTAAAATGACAGTCATCCACACACCATATACCATATAAACAAATTACCGAATGCTAAATTAGTGCTAGAAGGTATAATTACATCATCTTGATCCATAGCTTCAAAATCCATTCTCCCACGCTTATCTCTTTGCTCAGATGTCCAATTCCTGCATCTATCACTGGCTACCTCAGAATCAGAGCAATTCGCCCACGAATTCAACCCCGGAACCTGCAAGAAGCCAAACGCATCAACTTAACAAATTCACATCACCAAGCAACTACAAATTCCATTCTTGTAACACAATCAAGTAACAAAAAAACTCACAGGAACACAATACAACAATCTTCGCTCCCAAATTCGCATATCAGGTGAAGATCCTATAGGAAATTGAGAAACATCCATGAACTTATTCGTCCTCCAAATCGAGCCATCCTTCAAATCACACACTAATTTAGCAGCAGCAACAACAACAGTAATTTGCAGTAAACTACTAATCAAGATTGAAAAAATAACTTTTTTTTTTGGTACCTTATAAGCACCGACATAAAATTCATTTCCTAACATATCTTGAATCATGCCGCGAAATCTGACTAATGTGTTCGGCTGAATCCATCTCAAATTCGCAGGATTCAGAATCGGAACCTAAAATTATTCAATAATCTCAAATTAAACACTATTTTATGCGCAATAATTATAATTAACAGATCTAATAATAATTGAGAGAGGTCGGATTGTTAGTGTCGTGCCGAATAAATGAATAGATAAATATACCTGAGAGAGGTTGGATTGGTCGGAGAGGAAGTGACGGAAGAGATCAATGGCGCCCCAATCTTTGCCGTCGAAGGATGACGGTTGCGAACCGGAGGTGATCGCTTTGTCGAATGTCAATCGGACGGCTCCGAGAGGGTTTGCAATGCAATCGTACGGTGGTCCGCCCATTTTAATGATATGAGTGATTTTGCGCTCTCTCTCTCTTTGGTTAGTGCCGTCGTGAAGGACTGTGATAACGGCTTCGCGCGCTAATATGGTTATAAAGAGGGATGATTTTCCCGCCAAATTTGTTGTTTCCCGCCATTCTTGTGACCTAACGTTGGCGAAGTTAAGTGCTACTATTGAATTACAGAAATGCCCCCTGGAGCTGTTACTGTTAAGTTACAGTTTACAGTTGAACAGTTAACTTTCCATTTTTTAATATATATTTTTTGGTGGATTAGCCACTATTGCCACTCAAGGGAGGACCGCACGGGGAGGAGAGGGGAGAGGGGATTTGAACTCCCGACCTATTAAATGAATGTCAAACGCCCAATCCACTAAACCACAATATTATATGGTTTTCGAAAGAAAAATAAAAGGATGGTTATTTTATTTATTTTAATTTATATTTACTTTAATTAGACATATATGCAAAAAAAATGTGGTTTTGAAATATAGTTTTTTTGAAAAAAATATATATATATTTTATCTTTTTTGAACTTAAAAGGGATGTTTTATCATCTTGGTGTTGGTATAATAAAAAAATTGAACTTGTAATCTTCTAATTTTGTGAAAAAAATTTTGGTATTTCACTACTCATACGAAAAATGTTTTCTAATTTTGATATCAACTTGTAAGCTTGTAGTTCTTTATTATAATGCAGATTTTGTGCATATAAGGGGCAGGGCCATGGCAGTTTTGAGTTTGCTAGTGCATAAACAAAGGAAAGTGCAAATTGCAGATGGTGTGACATCTCAATTGAATCGTCAAGTGCAATGAATATCCACTATAGGTTCTGTTATTAGTTGGCAACACTATGTTTCTTCATAATATTTATCCATCCATACGATTATTGAAAGGATTGTATCAAAATTGAACTCAGTGAGAAAAATAGAGTTTATAGAAAAATTGTATCAAATTTTAAATTAGCACATACAAATTGATTGAGTGATTCCATTACAAGAGCAAGAGCTTGGCATTTTATAATTGTAGTTGTAGTAGTACAATTTCTTCAACATCTTAAACCTCTTGAATGGTTGTTTAAGTTTCAAAATACCATATCCATTCTCTTCCATCCACTGAACTATATATCAACAACTATCTACAACATTTCCTGCCTTTCATCAGGAAAAGAGCCTTGTAAAAAAGTTCCCTGAATTGGCCTTTTCTAGACATGCTACATGAACATATCTTCCAAACTTGTCAACTTGCCTTGCCTCACCTCTTGTATCCTGCTTGCATACCTTGCATGTTTTGTCTACCCATCCTTCTTCAACATACTGCCCATCCACTGATTTCAAGATGACAACATAAGACTAATTAGAACAGATTTAAATAATTAATTCAGCACCCAATAACTAATTTCATGCATAAGATTAGAAAACAAATGAACTTGTAAATGAAAGAACTGCATACCTTCAATGTAAGACTTGAAGAAGTCCTTGTATGTGCCTCCAATTTTCCTTCTTAGAGCACCATACTGCATTGAATGATAAATCCCAGTTACAATATAGTATAAACCATTACATATACAATCTATATAGAACTCAAATAAAAAAGCTTTGATTTAGTGGCACTGGAGTTGTCTTCAGGACTATGAGGTTACCTGTTCTCTACTCATTCTTCCACCAGACTTGGTGTTTTGTCTTGCCTCTTCAAGAAGTTCAGCATCTTTCGCGGATCGAACTTGGGAGAAATCTAGAGCTTCAGCTACACTACTAAACAAAGATTGCTTGCTCTCTTGTATCTCCTCTTTAGCATTCTCTGCTTTGGCAAAGACTCTGAAGTTAGAGCTCCTCGGAAGCCTTCTTTCTGTCAGGTTTTTGTGTGCGACTCCTACCTGAGGAGGGAAACAGTTTTGTGAAGGTGACAAAGGGAGAGTTCTGAGTCCCATGTTTTGGTGTTAGCAGTTTCAGTTTCCTCTCTACAATTATGTTTAAAGTTGCTGTTTTTATATAGTTAGTGTGGCTATGCTTTGCCTGCAAAGCAGAACCACTAGTTTACTACAATTTGTAATTGCACGTAGCTTTGTTGCCACTCACAGTACTTAGCGGCTAAAGGAACACTACGTGGTTCTTTGTCAAACTAACAAAATATGAGAGGACTAATTGGCTATGAATTTATAAAAAATATCTCTACACTAAAAACATACAAAGATATGTTTTGTAGATTCAGTTTTAGTGGCTTGCAATAGACTAGGATTTCATTTCACAACCCTCTTGTATTCACATTATTGATAAGACATAATTATGTTTGTGGCAATCATCAATATTTTTCAAATCAGACCGATTATTGAACCGGTTGCTGCACGAATTACTAATTTTTATTTTGATATTTAGACTTACTGTAGCAGCACACTCAACCAGGCAATTGCTGACTGATTCAACCAGGCAATTGCTGACTGATTGAGGCACTATTACATGCTTTAAACCCCAAACCCCATCCCACTTCATCAGTCTAATTGGTTCAACCAGTTTAACTCATCAAATATGTCAGTGTCATTTCATTGTTTTTCTTCTCAACATGCATAGGACTCGGATTACATGATGATTTTCTACAGCAAAACTAGTAAACTTCCTCTATAGACCTCGCCCGTTGACCCGGCAGCTTTCCTGGTGCTACTCTTGAGTGTTACCTATACCTTAAAAAAACATTTGGACAAAATTACTTACATGATATTCTTACACAACATAAACCATGCCAACCTCCAGAAGAGATACTGGTGGCACTTTGAGTGCCACATCTGCCCCCCGGCAGTTCTTCCTAAGGAAATTATAGCCAATGTCAATGGCTAATCTCTTCAAGAGAGATGACCCTTGTTTCGCTTGGACATGCGAGTGCCCTAATATAAATGCAGTGCCTGCTTGTTGAGCTGCAAATAGATCTTCTAGCTCTTCCTTTAACTGCACATCCATTTCGGATTGAAGATGTGTTTCGGACTCATCATCAATGGCAAACCTCACTCTTTTTTCCACTGCGCTAATAGGTTCCATTTCAATAACATCAGCCATACTTTCTACTGTCAAAAATCCACCAGATACACTTGCTGGCTCCACACTTTCTTCAATTTCAAAAGCTGGTGTGACAGAGAATGGCATTGTTCCAATCACTGTCAATCTACTTTCACTAGTTGACTCGTTGGATCGAGATGCGTCATCCTCAGTAAATGAGCCACCTCTATTCCTTCGATCCCAATCATAGTTGACGAAATCAGCCAGCCTAGCAACAAGCTCAGATTCAAAAGAATCAACATCCTGGTGCACATCACGGTATCCATAACGAACAATGCATCTGTAAGACCGATGAGATGGAGGGCCCACACGTCCCACAAGATACCTCTCAGCTGGTGGTACATAAGGCACAGTTACAGATTTTACACACACAAAAACAAGGATCCGATGAAAGGCTGGGAGGTTGGTGACAAAGCGTGAGAAGTTAGCAGGGATGCCAGAGGTGAGATCAGTGAAAACTAAGCCAATGCCAGGGACTCGAGCAATTCCTAAGCTTGGACCTAAGGCTAAAAGCCAGTCTAGTGATACCTTGTTATGGAGGTCAAACTCATATTTTTTAATGGTAGCATAATGCCAAACAAACATGATGGTCATGAGGATAAGAGCTAAGAGGATGGGTAGCCAGGCACCCTCCGTGAACTTGGTGAGTGAAGCTGAGAAGTAGAGCAATTCAACTGAGCCAAATAAAAGCAGAAAAGCAAGTGCTAGAATAGGGGGCTTTTGCCAACAGAGGATGATAACAAGCGAAGTAAGGCATGTGGTCACTAGCATCACTGTCATCACAGCTAGTCCTGCAATAGAAACAATGACATTGTAAAACTTAAAAGTCAAGATATCTCTTGAATTTTAGTGACATGTGGATCATCAATTATGAGATTAGCCAGACATATTGAAACATAAACTTAACAAGTTTAATGAGTGTAATTCACAGTCAGGAAAATGGTGCTAGGCTTGCCGCAATAGAGTTAGAAAAATAGAAACAAACCCTGGTATTTATCAACAAGGAAATGATTCAAATGAACCCGAAATAATTTCCTATGTAATGAGAGCTTGTTAACTGAAACTCAAAATCTTAGCCATTTGATGAAAAATCAGAAGATAAGGATCTTGGAGAATCTAGATCACTTGACTTGCCTGATGCATTTCCCATGTGTTTTGTGTCTCTAAATCCTATAGTCACAGCAATGCAGAGGATCATGAGAATCCAATTGACCTCAGGGATATATATCTGCCCGTGTATCTTGTCAGAGGTGTGAACAACCTTCACTTTTGGGAAGCAGCTAAGTGATTGGCTCTGATTTATGATGGAGAATGTCCCACTGATGATTGCTTGGCTTCCAACCACAGAAGCAAGTATGGCTATTATCAGCACTGGAATTCTCAATATTTCTACACCAAAACATTTAAGTCATCAGTAACCCAGTCAACTACATAACCATCAAACGTTTGAAGAAGATAATCCCTAACAAATTTAGACCGCATTTTTTAAAGTTTTTAAGTGATCAGAATTCAGAACCCATTTACAGCTAAGAAATATTTGATCGGGAAGCAAGCATCCAGAGTATTCAGTCTCAACTAATTTCTATGTGCATTGATTGCCCGTAAAAAGAATTATAAATGCGTTCACCTGGGACAGAGATATAAAAGCCAATATGGTTATTGTCATCGTGATGCTGTGACAGATAAGCAGCTTGTCCCATGTATGCCAATATAAGTGCTGGATAAACCAGAAAGGTGAAAGCAATCTGTGGGACAGGAAAAAAAAATTATGAACGTGTCATTGGTAGGTTGTGTGGTTTTTTCTGTGACCAGACAAGATACTGAGTTCAGAACTTTCATATACCTGAATTGCAGCATAAGAGAAATGGCCAAGATCAGCAAACATTGCCTCCGAACCTGCATGTACAGCCATGCATATTATTGACATTCTTTGGTAACTGATAACAAATAAACTATAAGTCCCTTTCATACAATATATAATCCATAAGCATTTGAGTTCTAGACTGAAACTGTAAACATGGATTATTATTGGTTTGGCAAGACATATCATTTCAAAAACGGCTGAATTTCAAGTTGGTCATTAGCAAACATCCAAGGCATAAGAAAGCACATGGCATGTGTTCTGAATGTACCTGTTATGCACAATAATATCCCACCCAAAGACATCCATCCGCCTTTCTTTGTTTTCTTCAAGAACTTGAACATATAACATGGAGAAAGAGCTTGATAGACATAAGGATTCCAGTGGATTATATTATATAAGCCAAGGGCACTGATGCATAGTAGCCATGCCAAGACAATCGGTGCAAAGATAAATCCCACCCGATGTGTGCCGTAGTGCTGAAGTGCAAAAAGGCACACCAAGATGAAGCAAGTGATTGGAATCACGGCATCTGCAGTAAGGTGACAGTAAAGAGTATTACAATTTCTGAGAATCTAAGTCCCCATATTCCTAAAATATATACCACTATTCTTCTGTGCATGCCTGCCTATGCAGACATAGAAAAAAATAGTAAAATGTTTCATACATCCAGAAAATTTACTCTAGCAAATGCCATGTAACTCTACTAATAGAATGAAAAATATGATTATAAACCAAAAACTTCACCCCAAGAAAAAACAGTATGAGGCTAGAATAAAAATGAAAACATTATCAAAATATTGATTAATCCAATTTTTGTCACCATAGAGTAATGAATGTGAATGGTATAATCAATTCGGAATTCTACTTAAAATTGTATTTAACTCCTTCATTAACTTCAAATCAGAATCTATAAGAAGCAGTAGTAATAAGATCATTGTTTTTCATAAAATAGGACTAGAAGTAAAGTAACCAGAAAAGCCTCCAACAATGTCATAAAATATGGTGCTGACAAGTGGTCAGCAAATGACCATTCACGACCACAGTATGGGCAATACGAATGGTCCCAAATATTTAGGCCAACTGGCTTCTGATAAACAACTGGATCAGAATGACAAAGTGGGGCCCACGTCCCTCCCCAAAAAGAAACAATCCAATTCTCAACTCGATCATACATCACTTTGTCAACATTTTGTAATGTCACTTTGACTCATAAACAGTCTCAACCTCCAAGCTTCCTGCTACTTCAACTTGTAATAGCATTTCCATGTTTCAATATGAGTATAATGGTAGAGTATGAAATAAGGGAAACTGAAAGTAAAGAAGATTACACTGGTGATGTTCCTTGGACATGGATAGCTCGAGGCCAGATACTGCAGAGAAAACTACAAAACAGAAAACAAGTAAACAATATGTCAAATTATAGTAAGTGATTGGAAGTCACATTAAGTGTTAATAGAATGATATTTACCTGAAATGGCTGGAGTGAGCAGTCCATCTCCAATTACCATACATGTACCAAGAAGAACCAAGATCAGCAAAGCAGTGTGCAAGCCCTTATGCTTTTCGAGGTAGGATTTAACCCTTGAATTCTTCTTCTCTAACGGGTGCTCCATTTTGTAAGTGGAGAGTGCTTCATCAGCCAACTGTCTATTTGGCAGAAGGCTGACTTTCACATGCCGGCATATCAAAGAATACAATGCAAAGGTACCACCTACAAAAATAATTATAAAAAGGCTTTGAATTTGACCATCAACTGATACTGATGTAGTATAGTTGGTTAAGAACGTACCCTCTCCGTTATCGTCAGCTCGAAGGACCACAAATACATACTTGAACAAGGGGATCAAAGTGAGAGTCCAGAAAACAAATGAAAGAACGCCAAAAATCTCTTCATTGGTCTCTGAATGACGGATGTCTTCTGCAAATGTGCTCTTGTAAACATAAAGAGGGGAGATACTAAGATCACCATATACCACACCAAGGCTCTGATAAGCCAAAACCAACAGTGTCTTCCAAGAGTCCTTCTGCAATGCAATTTGACAAGCACAATTCTCAAGAATTCAGTCAAGTTTCAGAAGCTCATCAGTTGTGCAAACTGAATTTTAGATTAGACGCTGTGCCAAAGTAAATTGTTACAATTTTAAACAGAAGAACCTAAACATATTAAGTACAGATCCATGGAATCAAGCTAAGAAGACAAACCAACAAACCTTTGAGGCATCCCAGCATTTTCCCTGCCCAAGATCCATCGTCCCTATGCCTCAATCTTCACACTAAATTCTTGAAGTTCTTGGGAAAAGTTAGATGCTGTTCTGCAGCAAATCAAATATTTGAACTGAATATACAATCTGAATGAAATCTAGAAACACCATTGAAAGAATATTTCCAAGGCACTCATGCAGGTTCCTGCTTTACGCCCGCAAACAGAGAGAGATAACAAAAAGCAGGTCACACTCACTTTCCAATAATAAATTCACATGCCATCCATACCTCCATCACATCCCCACCAAACTCTTTAGAAAAAAGAGCACATCTTTGTGAAACTGTATACAACAAAGCAAAAGAGAACTCTTAAGGTCAAGAAGCACTCAATCCTAATTTTTCATAAAACACTTGAATCCTTTAAATATTAAGCCTCAATTACAGTAACATTGTTCAACTACAAGCTTCATAAATGCAAAAGGGCCCTCATTTTATTGCTTCAGGTCCAGCATTTGTTTTTTTACATGATATAAAATAATAAAAGTATGATTACCTTTCTTTTCTAGTTGATACCTCACTGTTTCTTGAACTTCAATCAACCAAGAAGGTAAAACGAACACGAAATAATGAACAACAACCAACACATAAGAAACAAAAAAGGTATATACATATATATAACAACAGGAACTTTTGGAAATTAACAGTGTTATTATTATTTTTTTGTTTTGAAGATTACAGTGTTAATTATGAATAGCCATGATACCACATGTAACATAGTTACTGCTACTACATCATTCTTAACAGGGAAAATAGATGGTAACAAAATTGAAGAATCCTAAGTGATGGCAACAGCAGGGCATAATCACGTGATAGAACGACAGTTACATTCACACAACCATCACACCATTACTAGCGAGTAGCGACAAGTGCCCACGGCAATAAAGGCCTATTTTTAAGGACCATTGCACAGACCCCACCCCCACCCCCTTCTCTATATTTATCTCTTAAGCACACACAGACTTTTATCTCTTTAATCTCTAATTAAGCTTTAACAAACTTATGTAATATTTTTTCCCCACTAATGAATTCAATATTCTTACCTACCAAAAGACACCCGTTTGGCCATTTCATTGTTTTCCTTGCAAAAGCTTTTAAAAGTTTATTTAAGCATTTTTTGTTAAAATAAACGTGGAAGGTCAAATATTGCTATAATTGCCATTAAATAAATGTAGCTGGCAAGAAAATAAAGAAACAAATAAGCCTCATATTGAACTTCTAAAGAGACCACAGAGACACTCTCAAGTCTCACCAAAGTCCTCAACCTAACAATTATCTTTTCTTAATGAGCTATTATCTTTTCTGACCAAAAAAAAAAAAAAAAGGTCCTCAACCTAACAAAACTGCCTCTAGAACCAAAAGGTGGCTCAATAATGCAAATAAAGGCAGACCCATGTGAGTTAACAAGAACTGAGCATGCTTGTGCAGCATCCAAGTGTATTTATCACCAGCCTTTCTTAACCCCTTTTTCAGGCAACACTTGGGCTCAGCTTTTTGTGTTTTCTTATGCCCACATGGCTTCTTTCTCAGACCCACCCACCTTTGTCATTTTTATCATCTCAGCTAAACAATCTTTTCTAGCCTACTCAATCACCATCATCATCATCTCTCATCTTGCCCTTTTTTAGGACTTCATTATCTATAAGAAAGATTATGACTTCACCTCTATATTTAGCAACTCAAAGCTCACTGCCTCACTCTTTAATAAATTTGGCCACCAAATATTTGTAAGACATTACCAACAACAGAACACAAATTGGCAAGCTCAATACGCAATTGATAAAAAAAATAATAAGAAGAAGAATTTGAATTGATGCTAAACAGCAGTAAACAAATAAAGCTTCAAACTTTTACCTGAGTTTTCCATTCTATGTTAATCCTCTTGGATATAAAGTTCTATATTTTTATGGATCTGCAAGTTCCGTAAAGCAGCAATGAAAAAGAGTGTAAAGTTTAAATCTTTGCAACACTCTCATTTCCTTAATAAGCTATACAGTGAACTTGGGTCGCTCTTTAATCTTTATACAACTGAATATATTTATAAGGGCATGTGAGGGAGATTTGATACAAGAAGTAAAGGTGGTGATGAAGCTTAAAAGACAGCTATGAATGGATATTTTGGCTGGATTTGAAGAGTTAATTGAATGGACAAAAAGCTGTTAAAGCTGTCACCAACCGACAATGGCGAATGTTGCTCAGCTAAATGAAGAGATTAATATTAAAAACAAGCAAAAGAGAACGTGGGTAAGAAAAGGAATATCAATTCTGTGACAAAAAGATTTTCTTGGAAGTAATAAAGAAATGCCATTGTTGTAGTGAGCATGGAGTTTCATTTTTTTGTTCTACATAAGTTGCACAAATAAATAAAAAATTTTCTTTAACATATTAGTGCAAGGAATGTTTCTTGTTTTCAAAATTTTTGTATGGTATGGTTCAAATTCTTGCCATTCATGTGCCACATTTTCAACTTGGTTTTTGCTCAACATGCATGCATCAATAAATTTAAGGGAATGGGTTGTGTATATTATTTATTTGAATAATTTTTTGAGAAAAAAAAAATTCTCTCTACATGATATGATTTTGTAAACACATTCATACCATTGTAAAATTAGTGTTTAAACTAGTTTTATAGGTTTGGTAATGTATAATTCTATATATGAACTAGGTCCGTACATATGTTATTTCAAGTTAACGAATTATGATAATTATGGTGTGGTTAAAAATTATATAGGTGATTTTTTAATGAAAATAGAAAACTTTTGTTATTTAACAACTATTAATTCGTATTGATTTTTTTTATGTTTAATGTCTCTAATATTAAGTAATTATATAAATCTCGATTATTTTGAAATTCTAAAATTATATATAAAATTTAAATTCAAAATATTATTTAAAAATATTTAAATTTTTCATCATTTTAATCAAAATATTAGTTAAATTACTCCTCGTAGATTATTAGAAAAATTATACATTAAAACGATATTTTGATTTCAAGCTATTATATATACAATCAAGTTAAATTAATTTAAAAAATATTTATCACTCTTATAATTTATCATATAAAATTAAATTAACTAAAATTTGATTAACTCTGAAAATGAGTGGTATCTTATTCTTATAAACATTGAAGGTTATGGTTCATATTCCATTATTTTGTTTTGGCTATAGCATTAATCAATTTTGGCCAACGCTCGCTCAAAAAATTAGAGCAAGACATGCCATCTCTATAGGCCTAGAGAAACCTCATTTATAGGCTTTTGAAATGCAAGAAGTATAAGAAGAAAATCCATGGCATGTAAAGTGGAATGCAATATTTTCTTTGAACAAAAAAAAGAAGAAGAAGAAAATCCATGGCATGTAAAGTGGGGCGGCTGCACATCCATATCCAAATATCTTTAGCTTTATCTTTCCAGTCAAATTCACCCACTACCAAATAATTCTTTTTACAGTAAAAGAGGAACATACATTTTGAAATCTTGCACATTGGCTACATGCATGTCACTAAGTTACAAAATCCAAATTTTCTATATATACATGATATGAGTCTAGTTTAATTGTCATTAGCTAGTGTTGAAGGATTAGCGCATAATCAAGTGGCAAAAACTCTTTTTAAGACATTAAAAGGTTATGAGTTTAAATTTGTTAGGTAGTGAGATTGGTTTATGTTGGAGGATAACATGTTTAAGTTTAGAAGAATTGTGTGCAATAGATCCAATATTTGACCACTAGTCATGTCATTTTTATTCTCTATGAACACATTATCCCCCTAAAAACTGTCACATAGATACGTGTTAATGAGAGCTGCAAACCACATGGTTATGACCCATGTGTTTGATATCTTGGTAACAAATGTTAAAAGATTCTTTTAAGAATGATGCTACTCAGTTACTTCTTTTAAGTCAATTGCTAATGCAATGGTACAGTGTATCTCATAACAGAACCAAACTGTAGGTTACTGGGGTTGCTAATTAATGTTCATGAGCCTACACCTCCTTCAAGCCATTATTGGAGGTAAATCATGCAGTCTGCAAGCTGGCCCTTTACCTTAGATGGGGCCATGCAGCACTTAATGCCATGTCTACTTCTCTAAATTACACAGTTCTGAAGGATGCGTATCGTTTGATGCAAAGTGCTTGTCCTTTCCTTTTTTTGGTTGCATGCATTGGGCTGAACTGTAGCAAAGTTCATTTTTGCTTGGTCTATAAGTATATATTTGGGTATGTGGCTCCAATTCAATTACAGGGCTTGAAGCCATGAATTCTGTTGGATAAAAATAGCCCAGAGCAGCCTAGCCGAGCACCAATTTCCATTAGTTCCTCCAACTTTTTCTTTTAGAAAATTTCGAGTTGTTTTCACATATACATACCAAAATAAAATTACCTTTCATTTTGTTTTATGGTTGGCATCTCTGATTAATTCAGGTCACAAGGCAGTAAAAATTTATCAACAATTTTTTTAACACAATTATATATATTACATTTCAAATTTGAGACGCTGTTAAATAATAACAGCTCTTTACTAATTTATTCCAACTATTAATAAACTTAATGAGATTTTTACACCAATAATTTGAATCACTTTCCTCCAAGTTTTAACGTATCACTCTCTTGTTTCTTTGTAATTTAAGGCCCTGTGGAGATTAGATTTGATGATTTGGGAAATGAAGTTGGCTATAATGATTAGTTAATCAAACAACTACTCCTAGTACCCTGTCAGGAGAATTTTTATATATTTTATTGTTATTCACTTAATTAGCATTTGTATCAATATGAATTAGAAGTCAAGTAGTCAATTTTTTCTTGTCAGATTCTTGTTATAGTTATGTTTTTATCTTATCAAAACCAAGTAGAAACACTAGTGAACTTGACAGCCACATAGCTTGTCACATCTCATTTTAGTCCCAAGCACCCACCGCATGCTAATGACATAAGACAAAACCACCAACTTTCTGCATGTCTTGCCACAGAAAACTCCACCATCTTAATTTTATTTGGTTAACTTGTGGGCTAATAGCATATTGGCTATATTTATGAAAACAAAATTTGTACTCCTTGCCCATTAAATCATTATATTAAGCAATACCTTGATGTTTTTTTTGTAATTTAAAAGGAAGGGCTGGTGGGTCCTAACACCACATGAAAAGCATAATTTGAAAGAGCATACATTCATACAATATCATGAAGCATGCACTTAGATGGGCTAAGGCTGTTATTATTTTTCAAAACAACAATAAAAGCATCTACCATATGCCATGATGCTAGGCTTTCATTTTGAGATTATAACAATGGTACTTCTCTATAATTTTCGGCCATTCAAATTGCGACAAGGGTATGGCCCAATTTTATTTATTTTTGCAACTTGAAGAAAAAAAAAAAATAGAAGAACAATGTGCCTTCATTTGATGGGCTTGATCAAAATCCCAAAAACACTACCATAGCAAAATTTTTAATTAAAACCAACAATTTTCAAGATCTTAGTATAGGAAATGCTTATTTATTAACACAAGAAAATGACAATAAGTGTATGAAGAACTTGATCAAGAAGAGAATTAACCAATAGACATAGAAACATATGTATATAGAAATGAAAGTGGAAAAAAAAGAAAAGCAAAAAAATAGCATATGCAGGTGCAAAAAGGAGATAACATAGAGGTGATCCACTCTCACTTCAATGACCAATACCAGGACTTGGAACATCACCATACCTTCTATAATAGTCATAATCTCCTCCTACTCCACCTTGACCATTTGATCCTGAATAATCTTCCACATGCACATGATTCTTTTGATCTGTTTCTGATCTTCTTTCAACATGACAAGCAACACCACAATCCATGCCAAACCTTGTAGCCACTACTTTACATTGAAACATCAAAGATGAAACAATCACTACTACTAGAACAGCAGTACTGGCCTTACTAGCCATTTCTTGAAACTGAAACTGATTTAATATAATTTTTAATGCGCTAAGCTAGCTAGAGGAGTTGTAGTCTTGAAGGAGAAGTAAAGGCTACACAATTTTGAATTATTTATAAGGCACTACCAATTTGAAAGTTAAAGCAGCATTATTATGTAATTTCATTAATGTAGGGTCATATATATATATATATATATATATCATGCAACATTTCTTTAAATTTATTCTTTAGTAATGAGCAGTGTTTAGCATTTATGAGGAAGAAATATATATATATGATGACTTTCATAACTTTGTCTTTTGACTTCAATGCAATCTATTGTAATTAGGAAGCATCTTGAACTTGAAGTTGGTATTAATATGATCATATTGCACTTACTAGCTTGCTTTAGCCCAATAAGATATATATGAAAAAAAAAAAAAAAAAGGCGCACATTCACTACATGAAAAGACCACACAATTCCACATACAATTGCAACTATCTTTAGTAGTGATCAACATAAGATAAGTGCAATTTTTTCATAATAATTTCTCTAATCTAAATAGGTGAATCTTGATGCATGCAGTGGTAAAATTATTAAATTCTGGTTTCAAGATCACAAAGTTCAAGTCAACAGTAGATTCACTATAGAAGCTTTCTCTTAACAATTCATGAGTCAAATCATCAGATTCAGCCATTGAGATGGGTGCATATATATAAATACCATCTTTGGACTTGTGCATATATAATGCAGATATAGATATGAATATCATCATAAGCTGCCATTGCCCAATACATTTCAAGGCATGTCTGAACTGCTTGTACCATGAAGTTAGCACTCACCTTGAATCTGAGGTCTAGATACTGCTTCTAATTGAATGAAATGTTATGAATTGAAGTATGTATGGCCCTTATTTAGAGAAGGTCTGCAGGTTATTGGAACTATACTATACTCTTAGTTGATAACTTTCATGGCACATGGGATCAGATCATTTTCTTGGTGTGGAAAAAACTTAGAATTTGTTATTGCATCAATTTTTTTCCACCATTTTTCCAAAGAGGATTAAGACAACCATATTCAACATTGTTCAGACAATGGACCCACTTTTTTTTTTTTGTGATAATATCATGCCAGGTTCATGCTAATCCCCTATTAGTTCCATATTTGTATAAGCCTTTCCTTTAATTTTATATATTTGATCAAAACAAAGTTTTGGTAGGAAACTGTAATTTTTATTCAATGAAAGTTAAATGTGCCGCCCTATTGTATAGAGAGTAACTATTCTTTTAATATTTATGATAAACATGATAAAGTTCTATCATTATTCATAAAATTTTGAATTCGAGACTTTCACGATTTTTACAGGCGTTAATAGTAGGTAAATAAGCAATGAGTGCTAGCTATTGTTTAAGTTTTTTATAACAATTTTACAAGTGTTAATAGTAGGTAAGTAAACAATGAGTACTGCTAGCTATTGTTTAAAATGTACGGACACCTCTATCGAGAGCCGTATCCCGTTTCGGAAACGTTTTGGACATCAACACGTTTCGGAAACTTATTGGAAACGTTTCGGGGCTGTTTCTGCAAATAAGATAAAGTTTGGGGGCTGTTTCTAAAAATAAATCGGAATTAGATGCCGAATTTCTTGAGTTTGCTAACCTCTCATTAAATGAACCGGAATTAAAGACAATAGTTTTCAATGAATATGTCAATGAGAATGTGTAATATTTTATAAATTGATGTGTAATATTTTATAAATTGATGTGTAGAATATTTTAGATGGATAATTATTTATTTATGATTATTGAAAAATTATATATTATTAAGAGTGTTATTATTGTATTTATAAATACAGGATAAAATGAACATTTGTTGATTTTGAGTTGTAAAAAAATGTTTTTTTTTTTTGTATTTATAAATATTGTTATCATATTTTTGGACATATTTCACAATTATTTTTATGATAAAAAATATCATTAACCATGAAAAATACACTTTTAAATTGAACTTAATTTATAATTTATATAAATTAAATTT